>OX328013.1:45664779-45889779 GCA_946811545.1 Netelia fuscicornis
TTTTGTGGTTCCCCGAGGCTCCGCCCAGCGAGAAGGCTGGCTGTGAGCTCCTCCCTGTGGCCACTTGATGAAACACTCTAAGAGCGAAAGGGAGAGAAAGAGAGAAGGAGCTTGAAAGAGAGGGGCGGGGGAGAGAATGAGAAAGAGAGAGAGAGAGAGAGAGAGAGAAAGATCGCAATAGTCCCCGACTTGACCACACGAGACGTGGACGTGGTCACGATGACGACTGGCCACGAGCCCGAAGTTTATGCACGCCGTTTTCCTATCAACTGCAGCCACATATACGTATGAATTATATGCCCTTATATATACCGCGAGAAAACATTTTTAGTCGACGTGCGGGACGAGCACGAGCTTAACCAGAAGCTTGTACATGCCGTGTTGTGTATCGAGTTAAGTGGGGTAATATGGACCACCGAAATATTTTAGCCAGAAATAAATAGGAATGTAACATTCATTTTTGGCCTAAGAAAGGGTTGATATTTCAACCCTTATGAAAAAATTGTCCAGACTGGGACCAATTAAACTTTGTAATTTACGGGAATGCGATAAGATTGAACTTTTTCTGGTTGTTTCCAAGTCGAACTGAATCTGGTTGAGCACCGAAATATTTTCGCCAGAACAAATAGGAATTTAGCATTAATTTTTGGCCTAAGAGAGGGCTGATATTTCAACCCTTATGAAACAATACACCAAACTATGAGTAATTAAACTTTCTAATTAACAGAAATGCGATAAGATTGAAACTCTTTCCGGTTGTTAATTTACGGTAAATTTCACTGGTCAAACTTTGCGGCCTGGCTCATATTCCCGAATTTTGCGAAAACGAGGAGTCATCGTCAATCTCGTCGCGTGTCCCGACATTACCGCGAATTCCATGCAACAAGACGAGACCTCCTCGTTTGCGTTCTCAAAAAGAAAAAAAAAAACAACAAAAAAAGGATCAACGGTCAAGAAATATAGACGAAAAAGACGATGAATAAAGAAACGCAAATGGGAAACAGAGGGCGGCTACGTCTATCGTCCAATCTATACTATACAAAGCCCCTATTATTTCCGGTACTTACTTCCCGACCGCGATCAATCAGTCTGGCCGAAAACAGATTTTTTCGCTTTTTAGAAAACAAAAATGAAACGATAATTACCATTCCTACAAGTACGTTTTATCGTCGACAATTGTAAAAAATATATCACAAATCTTCGATTTCGATAATGATATATTTCCGGTTTAATAATAATAATAATAATAATTGTTTTATTTAATTTAAAGAGATGGATATCGCCCTGTCTTTTTCATCCCTTATATTTCGTATCACGATATCTCCTACCCTTCGCGATAAAAAGAAAAAACTATCCGCTTGTGAATTTGGTCGGCTTATCTCCAAGACATCTTTAAGAGTTCCCGCGATCCGACGAGACATTTATGGAAAGCGTCGGTCGCCGAAGGTTGGTAAAAGAGGGGGATGTACGATGCGCGATAATCGGCAACGCGAGATCGAACGCAATGGCGGATTTTCATGGGGTGTCCTCGAAGAGAGCTTGCAGTTCGACGCTATATATATAAATGTAAGTTAGGCCTTACGTCAAATTCGTAGTGAGCAAAAGATTTTCAAGCTATGAAGGGATGAAATTTCCGAGACCGTCGATAGGAGCGAGGGAGAGAGAGAGAGAGAGGATGCTCCGATAACGGAGTCGTAAAAAATAATGACCGGAAAATTAATCGAACTCGACATCGAGCCGTCGCGTCGCGTTCACCGAACTCGTCAACTCTCTCGCGGAGTGAGCCAAAAAAAAAATCCCAAAGCCGATCGGACTGCTCTCCCGTAGGATCTCTCGCCCCCAAGCTCTTCTCTCTTTCTTTCTCTCTATCGCACTTTTATTTTCTTTTTCTCGTATCAGCAGCTCCGCAAAGTCAAGAGGGGGTGGGGGGCGGCGAGAAATATCGCAGATATCGCTGAATAAAGTCGCTGAGAAATTTTTTACGATAGTCGAGCCTTCGTAAAATTTCATTCCACTCTGGGGCCCAAAAATGGAAAAACGTCCGAGCGTTCGCTTTATTTTTCATAAACGTTTCAAATTTTTTACAAAATTGTGGCGTTGACGTTTTCTTTCGAAATAAACTATTTTGAGACCAGAAAAGTTATGAAAATGTTTAAAACTAGAAATTCTAGAAAATAATGCGGTGACACATTAATTACATCAACGAATACAAAAGACAAAACGTGTTTTCATTTGATGGAAAACTTAGTCACGATTCTCCCTCTTGGCAAGTGAAATTCTTCTTGGCTTATCGAATCACTCGAAAGGTTATAAGAAGGCAAAGGGTTGTTTGGATAACGTTTCAAATTCAGGCTGTTTAATTCTTGTTTTGCGACCCCCTTTCGTCGTCGACATTGCTGTCTTTTCTCCGTAGCCGCGAGGTGGCATCAACGTCCAGCAAAACTCCGAAACTATTTTATCCCTCGCCCGAATTAATTATCACTCGTCGTTGTCGCGGAGTCGAAGAGATAGAGGGAGGAAGAGGAAAACGTAGTCCTTTTTCACGCTCTCTCTCGCCCTCCGCGTTGCTCTCTTGGTACGTAGACCTCGAGCATCTTGAACTAATCCGTTTTGTCAACGAGGACACTTCTTCGTTCTCCCTCGTCTCATTAGCTCACTTCTCTCGTTTCTCCACTCTCGAAATTCTCACCCTCAACAATCTCCCAAATTTTCCCAACGGAAGAACTAAAACCACGGGCTCGACGAAATCTTCCTCGAATATTCAAAATGGCGGATGTCATTACAGAGATTTTAAATAATGTTCAAAATTTCAAAGCTCGCCTTCATTTTCATTCGGCGCAACAAATTTCTCTTCAACGTTTATTTCTATTATTTTCATTCTCGTTGAACGCGCGCGTCCTTCGATGTACGCGGTTTCACATTTAATTAATTAATTAATTTTTTTTTGTTCGCCGGTTCTGGGAGACCGTGCTTGGGTTTTTTTTTTGAAGGACAGTGAATAGGGTTAACCACAAGACGCACTGATGATTCCGTTGTAAGTTCTTTATTTCTTTTCTCTTCGTTTGATCGCACGGAACCTGGCTTATCGTACCAACTTATCGGAAGGACAAACGTTAACTGCCTTGGACGCTCTAGAAGTCGCTTGCCGAAATTTGGCGAAAGACGCGGGGGAGCGGGGTTGGCACACAGACCCGCAAAGCGAGGGGCTTGACCGAGTGAAGGCCGTCCTCGGACGAAGAGAGTTTTGTTTACCTTATCGTCGCCGAGAGGAATGCACGAATTAAGCCTCTTGAACATTTAACTCGGTGGGATTAAATATATTACTCGCGATTTAAATTCACGACCTTAGTCAATTCTGAACATACCGCTCACCTCGTTCCGGAGGAACGAAACTATTCTACTCGCTACTAGTACGTTCCGTGTGATCTGGAGGTTACAGTAGAACCCGACAATACAACGAACTTAATTTAGGTTAACAAAATAATATTCCCGACATTAGAATCGAACTTAAAGTAAATGTTACAAGCTGAATGACGCTACATTAGAGTCGAACTTAAAGTAAATTATACAAGCTGAATGACGCTACCTTAGAGTCGAACTTAAAGTAAATTATAATCTACGGAAACCCTTGCCGCGCAGGGTAATTACGTGGAACCGGTAACGCACGGAAGGGGACAGACCTTCGCGATCGGCCGTTTTAACTTTGTTTTCGCGGTTCGTAGAGTAACGACGCGTACATGACCATCGGGGCCGGGATGAGTTTCGATAACCCTAGCTAATTCCCATCGACACGGGGGAAGGAGCTCATTTTTTAAAAGAACAAGCGTTCCAACGGTAAGAGATCGCGACGGGGTTTGCCACTTAGCGCGCTGTTGCAACGTATGCAAATAGTCGTGAGTCCATGCTTTCCAAACATGTTCACGCATAGCGATGACTCTTTGCCATCGAGACAAACGCTTTTCATTGGCGTCGAGCAGCGAGGGCTCTGGAACGCTGAGTAAGGGTCGACCTATTAGAAAATGACCCGGTGTGAGCGCATCAAAGCTGTCCGGATCGTCGTGAAGCTGGGCGATAGGACGCGAATTGAGACACGCTTCGATCTCGCATAGAAGCGTAGAAAATTCGAGTTGCGAAAGAGTGTGGGAGCCCACTACTCTTTTCATGTGACTCTTAAAACTTTTAACGCCGGCTTCCCAAAGGCCTCCGAAGTGAGGCGCGGAAGCGGGGATGAAATGCCAGCGGATTCCGTCCGTGGCGAATTTTGCGCGTAAGTCCGAGTTTTTGACGGTAGAAATAAAGGCGCGACGAAGTTCGTTATCCGCCCCTTGGAAGTTTGTACCATTGTCGCTGTAAACGTCACTCGGCAGACCTCGTCTGCTGACGAAGCGCTGAAATGCCGCTAAAAACCCGGAAGTAGCGTAGTCGTCGACGTATTCTAGATGAATGGCGCGGGTAGCGAGGCAGACAAATAATGCCACATAATATTTTCGCGTTTTCTGACCTCGCCCTACATAAGGGAGGATGTGAAACGGACCGGCGTAGTCCACGCCACAATGCGTGAATGGTGCCGACGGATTGACTCGAGGAGACGGAAGGTCACCCATGAGTTGTCTGGCCGAGACAGCGCGTTCGCGAGCGCATCTTAAGCATTGATTTATGCGTGACTTGACTAAGGATCTCGCGCCGAGAATCCAATAATTTTGACGTAAGAGGCGGAGGGTTAACTGCGGCCCTCCATGCAATGATCGCAAATGCGTTTGGTCGATAATTAATTCGCTAACGCGATGACGCGGTAGGACTAGCGGGAAGCGCTCGTTGTAAGATAAGAACGAGTGACGCAACCGCCCACCAAGACGCAACTGGCCCTTTTGGTCCAGAAAAGGATTAAGAGATCTGAGCGCTGTCGATCGAGGAAGCGGCGCGTTTGTTTGTAACGCACGGATCTCTGCCGCGAAACTATCCCGTTGAATTTTGCGAATCCAGAATTCGCGTGCGGCTTGCACGCTGTCGGTGAAGTTTACATCGAGCGATGTAGACTTTTTGGCTCGAAATTTGCGAAGCCAGTGAAAGAGAAGACCGGTAACTCGAAGGAGTTTGCCCCAAGTTGAAAATTTGACGGAAAAGTCCCATTCTTCTCTTTCTTGAGCGACGTGCATCAACGCGATTGCGCGCTGTTCGTTAAACACGAGTGTTTGATCGACGATGCGTTCGGACGATGCGCAAGGTCGAGAATTTGGCCAAAAGGCCGAATTTTGTTTAAGCCACGAGGGGCCCGACCGCCATAGTGTGTGATCAATTAATTCTTGCGTGGTGATTCCTCGAGATGCGCAATCTGCAGGGTTTTCACGAGTAGGGACGTGATGCCATTTAATGTCCGGCATTTTGGTTTGGATCTCTGAGACCCGATTTGCCACGTAAGGCTTCCAGCGCGAAGGATGCTGAGTAAGCCACGCGAGTGCGACGGTGGAGTCGGTCCAGCCGTACACTGGGATCGAGTCGAATTTGAAAACTTCTTTGACGTACTCTAGGAGACGCACGAGTAGGACTATTCCATTTAACTCGAGACGCGGTATAGCTACCGTTTTTAATGGCGCGACTTTCGATTTTGCCGCGATTAATGAAACTAAAATATCTTTTGGTGAGTTCAGAATGCGCAAATAAACGACGGCGGAGTACGCGCGCTGTGATGCATCCGCGAAGCCGTGCAGTTCCGTGGCGCCGTGCGATTGTAATAGACCAATCCAGCGTGGAATGCGTAAATTTGAGAGGCTGGGAAGCTCACGACAATAATGTTCCCAGTTCTCTTGAATTTGTTGAGGGACGGAGTCGTCCCAATCAACTTTAGCGAGCCATAAATCCTGCATGAGCAATTTGGCTCGTATAACGACGGGTGACGCCCACCCGAGAGGATCAAACAGTTTGGCGGTTACCGATAGAATTGAGCGCTTTGTAATACGCGTTTTCGGTATTTCTTCAACTTGAAAACTGAATGAATCCTCCTTGGGAAGCCAGGTAATGCCGAGTACTTTGACGATTGCCGAATCCTCCTTTGAAAGATCGATCACGAGATCGTGTCCGCGTGCCGGAATGTCAGATAAGAGGGTTATATCGTTCGCTGCCCACTTGCGTAAAGTGAAACCACCGCGTTGTAAGAGCGCAACGACTTGAGAACGAAGAGCACGCGCTTCCTCCTGCTCGTCTGCGCCGAACAGGACGTCATCCACATAAGTCGAATGTTGGATCACGGTGACCGCGTCGGGGTACAAGTTGCGTTCGTCGTCGGCTAGTTGCGCAAGTACGCGATTCGCAAGGTAAGGCGCACATGCGGTCCCGTAAGTGACCGTAAGAAGACGATAGTTTTCGATGGGACCGTTTGGTGTAGGTCGCCAAACGATACGCTGATAATCCACATCGTCGCGATGTACTTTAATTTGACGAAACATTTTCTCAATGTCCGCTATATAAACGTATTGGTGTCGACGCCAACTGGATAGGACCGCGCCTATGTCGCGTTGCAGTTTCGGGCCGATATGCAAATGCTCGTTGAGCGACGTTCCGTTGGACGTAGCACTCGATGCGTTGAACACGACGCGTACCCGTGTTGTTGCGCTGCTTTCGCGAATTACAGGGTGATGCGGGACGTATGCCGTTTTGTTTATCGTGTCAGGACTGGTGACTTTTTCCATGTGGCCCATGGATTCGTATTCTTGTAAAAAGTCGGAGTATGCTTGCGCGAGTTCCGGTTTTTTTATTAATCGTTGCTCCTGTTGCGCGTACCGTGAAAGCGCGATTTTGTGACTGTCACCTATTTTAGGGAGTGACCCGTGGCGAAACGGCAGACGAACTACGTACCGTCCCGTACTATCGCGTGAATGGGTCGAACGAAAATGATTTTCGCATTCTTCCTCTTCCGGAGTGAGGAACTTCTGAGTGGGAATTTCTTCTATTTCCCAAAATTTTTGAAGGAGCGCGTCCGTGCTTGGCGCGATCGCGCAGTGCATCATGGACGCACTTGAGGTTCGCTGGTCGCGAGAACGGTCTATAGGTCCGGAGATTATCCACCCTAAGGTCGTGAGTTGGGCCGTAGGGGAACCGAGCGGACCCTTTCGGAGAGGCCCAAGCAATAACTGACCGTACAGATCTGCGCCGATTAAGACATTGATCGGCTCCTTGCTGGAGGGATCGGGATCGGCGAGTTGAAGGCCTTGTAGGTGAGACCAGCCACTTAGTTTACGCGAAGCGTACGCGGAATAATTTGTAATATTCTGGAAAATGTACGCGGACATTTTCATAGCCGTTGCCTTTGGTCCGTAGCATGATTCGAGCGAAAGATTAACATAGGATGTGGCGCGAGCGGATCGTCCGTTTCCGAAAACGGTAATGTCGAGGTCGGCTCGACGACGCGGAGTGCGCAATGTTTGAGCAAGCGACTCCGTAATAAAACTATGAGAAGAGCCTTGATCTATTAAGGCTCGAGCTTTGATGACGCGATCTTCCGGCGTCCGTAGTCGCACCCATGCGGTCGCGAGTAGCACGGAAGTGAGGTATTGAGGCGACGCACATATTGTCGCGTGATCCTGCAACTTGCTTGGGTACGCAGGTGTTACACCGCGCGGCGTATTAATTTGTGAAGCTTGCGACGGGAGCAAATTAACGCTAGCGGTGTTATTTACCGAAGTTTCGGCCTGAGCGTCAGGCTCGATTGTGGCACTGGTACTGCCTAAAGAAACGCGATGCAACGTAGTATGATGCGACTTCTTACATTGTTTGCAGCGATTTGAGTTCGGACAATGATTCGGAAAATGTCCGGATTTTAAACAGTTAAAGCAGAGGCGTTTACTTTTCGCGAGCGCGAATCGTTCATCAAGGGTTTTCTTGGACCACGCCGGGCAGAAAACTAGACCGTGAGATCCTGAGCAGTCCGGACATTGCTTGGCTGCAGTACTGTGGACTGTTGCTTTAGTTTTCGATTGACTGGACGCATGTAAATTACTCAGTTTGTCGAATTGAACGGGAACTGCAATCCCGCGGATCCGTTCGGTCAAGAAATCCTTTAACGTTTGAAAGGACGGAAATTCGTTTGAAGCGCCGAGACTCAAATTCCATTCGGTACGTGTACGGGGACTGAATTTTTGCGAAATTAAATAAACTAATAAATCGTCCCACTTGTCGACGGGCCGTTTCAGATTTTTTAAAGCAGCTAACGAATGATTAACAGTATCGCGCAATAATTTGAGTTCGGATTCTTGTTCGCTTGTCATGACGCGCAAACTCGCGAACGCGTGAATGTGCGCCATAATTAACGCACGCGGATTATCGTATTCATCCTCGAGTAGATTCCAAGCGCCTTCGTAATTCGCGTCGGAGACGGTTACATGTTCGATCATGCGCGCCGCGTTTCCCTCGAGAAACGATTTTAAATAATATAATTTTTGACCTGCGGTCAAGCAGTTATTCTCACCGACCAACGCTTTGAAGGAGTCGCGAAAACTTTCCCATTTCGTTGACTCGCCGTTGAACTTCGGGATCGTGATGCGTGGAAGAGCGAAGGCGGATGTTCCTTGAGTCTCGCCGATCAGAGAAATATTAGCGGGTTTGGAACTCGCGGTTGACCTTTCTGCATTCTCCTGCTGATCCAGAAATTCCGTGAGCTTGTCGAGAAAGTCCTCATAGTCGCTCTCTGCTTGCACGAATTCCGAGTTGAGAAAGTACGTGTGTTTGAGATTCGTTGCGTCAGCCGTTTGACGAAGTCGAATGTCCAGGTTTCTGCATCTGGACCACATCTCTTGTAATGTTTGGATGCGTACCCGAGTCTTACTGGTACTGAATTTGTCCTTGCCGAGTTTGCGGTAATTCGGCACAACGCGTCGAAGTTGTTCGACTGTAGCTCTCTGCTCGATGAGTAGCTCTTCGAACGATGACATTGTATTAAGGTAAAAGTCGAATAAACTGTCTGTATTACTCGATCCTCCTAAGTTTAAATAGTGCCAGAGAGAGCGCTTTGCCACAACACCAGAAAAAAATTGAGCGTGTCCGTAAAGACGGTTACGATAGCGCGAAGTACGCGCGGACGAGTATCGCCGTGAGTGCGAGCGAGAAAGAAGAGTTTCGTCGCGAAGCGCGCGTGCGCGATAGATCGAGCGCCGAGTGACACCCCACGACTTTGTCTTGTTGGTAGGTGAAAATTGTCAAGAACTGGTCACTCACACCACTCTCGAAATATTCAAATCTCGTTTCTCGTAGCAGAGATATTGTAACGATCGTTTCGTGCACTTTAATGAAAGCGCGAAGCAAAATGCTTGACCTTGGCTTTGATGCACTCTCCAAAAATCTCACTGTCTGAATTTCAGCACGGTGCACGAATTTGAAAAATCCGGCTCGAAGGACCATAAATATGAACGCGCGCGTCCTTCGATGTACGCGGTTTCACATTTAATTAATTAATTAATTTTTTTTTGTTCGCCGGTTCTGGGAGACCGTGCTTGGGTTTTTTTTTTGAAGGACAGTGAATAGGGTTAACCACAAGACGCACTGATGATTCCGTTGTAAGTTCTTTATTTCTTTTCTCTTCGTTTGATCGCACGGAACCTGGCTTATCGTACCAACTTATCGGAAGGACAAACGTTAACTGCCTTGGACGCTCTAGAAGTCGCTTGCCGAAATTTGGCGAAAGACGCGGGGGAGCGGGGTTGGCACACAGACCCGCAAAGCGAGGGGCTTGACCGAGTGAAGGCCGTCCTCGGACGAAGAGAGTTTTGTTTACCTTATCGTCGCCGAGAGGAATGCACGAATTAAGCCTCTTGAACATTTAACTCGGTGGGATTAAATATATTACTCGCGATTTAAATTCACGACCTTAGTCAATTCTGAACACTCGTAATAAAACAGATGGCGGAGCTTCGATGGTTCCTCGAGGGTGCGAACGAGGAGAGTATATATCGGTAAGTAAACGTCGAAACTATCGGATGATAACTTCGGTACGAACCGAAGGGGGAGCGAGAGAGAGAGAAAGTGAGTGAAAGAAACTTTATACGAGAGTTCGTGGATCAGGCAGATGCAATATTGCGCATATGCCAGGTATAACTCAGCACAACCGATGAGAGGTGATCGGTCTATACGCGATGAAACGTCCCGGAGGCAATTGCTTCGATATATTCCCCATTTACCCGAACGTCGGTATTCACAACACACACACGTTTGCGAACGTGTTATGTACAACACATTTTTTAATTTATGGACGTACATAGATGTATATATGTATTATTATATCATACTATATTATATTATATTATACTATAATATATTATATTGTATTACATTACATTACATTATATTATATTATATTACATTATATTATATTATATTATATTATATTATATTATATTATATTATATTATATTATATTATATTATATTATATTATATTATATTATATTATATTATATTATATTATATTATATTATATTATATTATATTATATTATATTATATTATATTATATTATATTATATTATATTATATTATATTATATTATATTATATTATATTATATTATATTATATTATATTATATTATATTATATTATATTATATTATATTATATTATATTATATTATATTATATTATATTATATTATATTATATTATATTATATTATATTATATTATATTATATTATATTATATTATATTATATTATATTATATTATATTATATTATATTATATTATATTATATTATATTATATTATATTATATTATATTATATTATATTATATTATATTATATTATATTATATTATATTATATTATATTATATTATATTATATTATATTATATTATATTATATTATATTATATAATATTATGATAATATTATTATATATTATACATATATTAAAAAATGTGGGATATATATATAAATACATAACACGTTTACCATCGATAACGTACAATGCCTCGTCGAAGGCAGTGTAGCAATGTCCGCGTTCCTTCAGCCGCGATATTTGCACTCCGATGTGTTTTCCCTCTCGCAAAAGTGCGAAGAGGAACACGGAGGAGCTCTTTACTTCGCGATACATCCGATACTTCTCTTAGGTCCTCGCTCATCGTCATTCTCCTCTTCTTCGTCTTGTTCGTCTTCTTCTTCTTGTTCGAGCAAACATTACGAAATAACGCCGCGGCACCTCTCGGACTATGGCAAACCGCTTATTAGGCCTCCACTCTCTCTTTCTCTCGCTCGTAGAAGTCACGTCGCTCTTCCGGCGCTTTTCTCTTGTTGCACGAGTGAGAGAGAGGAAAAGAGTTTTGCCACAGCTCTTGTGCACATCGAGGTTTTACACGTATGGTATACATACGAGTACAAGAGAGCGTTCGGATCTCGCGAAACGAGAAATTCCAGGATTACTGCCTGAACGCGCGAAGAACTCCTTTTTCATTACTATTATTATTATTATTATTATTATTATTCGCCTCTCGTTTTTTAAAAACATCACGATATGCAATTATTATAAAAGTCCAGTTGTTTTTTATCGCGAAACTTTTAACTCCGGAAAAGTCTTTCGAGACATTTTTACGCGAGAAGAGTTCGTGTAATTTTTCATTTATTATCGAATGGTTTTTAATTATTTCTTCGAATAAGTATTTGAGGCTTTTATTTATGACACTCGTGCTTATTATTATTTCGTTAGATAATTATTACCAATGAATATTTTCATTTATAAAAAAGAGGCTGCTGGATAAAATTCTCGTACGTGTTTATGTATATAGCAGACAGAGAGAGAGAGAGAGAGAGAGAGAGAGAGAGAGGCGCTCCGGCGACGAGGTTTCAAGCACGCTCGTGTATCGTTACAGTTTATTATAATATAATTATGTAGTATCCTGGGAAGAAGGGATATCGATAGGCCTGGTGGATAGAGCCCAGAACCAAAGAAGACCTATTTTATATATATATCTTTACTACTAAAATACATCGTCGAGAGTTTCTGGAAAGCGTCGAGATCGCGCTGAGCAAATACTAAAGTCACGAAGACGTGTTCGAGGATAGTCGAGGGAAAGAGGGAGGGAGAGAGAGTGAGCAAGCTAAGGGGGAGTGAGAGGGAGGCAGAGGGATCATCTGATCGAGGATTCTCTCTCACCGCGGTCGAGGTTCACCAATTCCTCTCATCGGGTTCCTTTTTGTTAGCAAAGACCCAGAGTGTCTGTCGGGCCTCTTTCTCTCTCTCTCTCTCTCTCACTCTCTGGATGTTGCTTCAATACAACGACGAAGGATATATACAACGAGAGATGTGAACATCTTGGGTTCTGTACATGCGGCTAAAACCGTGAGGTAAAACGTACGCCAACCACCTTTTTTTCGACCTTGATGTGGCCTACGAGAATACGGGGGTTACCAACGGTCTTTATATCTTTCTCTCTCTTTCTCCCTTCCTCCCTATAAGCTAAATCGACCTCTCGACTCGTGGAAGAACTCACTGGTGTATCTATGTGTGTCCCTTACAACGGATATTTTCACTAGAGACATGCGGGTATGAATCTAGACAGAGAAGGAGAGAGTGAGGGAGAGAAAGGGAGGGAGAGAGAGATGTTGAAGCTGTATCCTGGTAGAGCGAGGCATCGACTCGTGACAGAGTCATCTGTGGTTGCGCAGAATCGTGTTTGCTTTTGCCGATCTTCGCTTCGCGGGGGTTCGCAATTAAGTTTTCATTCCCGGTCTCTTTCATTTCGATTGAAAAAACTGTCGATTGAACTGAATTTTGGGTATAATATTATTTTTTTATTTTTTTAGGGGTAACGACAACATCGAGAACAATGATAATAATTATTATCGTTTATATTGAACTATTTTTGTGGCTGGGAAAATTGTTTTTTGAAATTTTAAAGAATTTCATAGATATTTCTTTCATCAGCAATCATAAAAAATAAATTAGAGATTGATACGTGTTTACAATTTTTTGATTCAACGTCTCCGATTCTCATTTAGAAGATTTTGCTCTCCTCCCCCCCCCCCCCCCCTAATTTTCGCTTTTTTTAGTCCGGAAAAAATATGTAGAACGAGCATCTACTCCAAAATTTGAAATAGCTGCGAAATTTATTCTCTCCAGAGAAATATATGTGGCTTCGCCACTTCGGGAATATATATATCGTATAATAATTCCTCGATATCAGGTGCCTTTAATCATCTTAAATCCACAGCCGCGGCACACGGGCACACACCCCGTCGTGTTCACCTCAACTTCAGGGTTATCTTAATCTTTCGACAGCTGCCCAGCGCTTCTCGCGTTGTTTTTTCGTTTTTTTCTTCTTTTTTTCCCCTTTTTTTCGTCAATGTATATACAACGATCGTTTCACGTCGATTTTCACTTCTCGAACGCAGACTGTGCTCGATCGATCGGTATATATGTTGGCTTTCGTCCGACTTTTGTTTCGATACCTACTTCTTCTTCTCCTTCTTCTCCTCCTTTTTCGTCTACATCGTTATTTTCATGATTTCTTCTCTTCAAAATTACAATCCTAAAATATCGAAAACTTGAAATCTTTTTTTCAAATTTCCATTTTTTGTTCTCTAATTTGTAATTATTTTCTAAGACACGCATTATCGATCGTCCATGAAGAGAATCGAGACCTTCGACATCCGGTGACCTTGGAGCCCTCCTAAATTAATAACGCGAATCGAAAGTAAGATGTAATTGCTAGTTTGAAAACTTAATGAGCAAGTGCTATGTACACGCGGGGTATTATTTCGATTACGAAAAAAGACAAGAAATTCTCGTCCCGATGTAAAACCCGCTCGCATAACAGCGAATGCACTTACGCGTCGTTCGGTTCTCTCGTTTACTTCCCATATAAAAGGGTACACGTATATTATACATCTGTATCGCAATGTGTCTGCATTATTACGCTTGTTGGCGGTTCCTCGCTTTTGCACGCTTAGATGAAAAGGAAACGATAAGTGCGACTCCCTCGGGCTTGTTAACTCCTCGTTTAATTGCCCTCGCCGCTTTTCATCGTCCACGGACTTGGATACAAAAGTGCGATACCGGTGATGCCTCTCCCTCCTCCATTTTACTCTCTTTAATTCCTTCGCGTACCTACATTTGCGTCTTTGTCCCGTGCACCTCGAAAAGAAAAAAACCCAAACCCTCGAGAATATTTAAAAGCGAGAAACAATTTTTCCTGAATTACCCCAAATCTTAATTTTCTTTATTTTTTCTTTAACCCCATACGAATATCTCGTTACGCTGGAAATGGCAAAGTTTACGCCGATTGGATGGAAATTCGTATGCAAAGAAAAGGGAGTAAACGGTCGGTCTTGTTCGAGTATTTTTGAGAAAAAAAAAAAAAACTTAAAAAAAAAATGTTTGTTTCGTACGCAGTTAGGTATGAATGTATGGGAGCGTTAATTCGAGGGGTGTGGGGCATGTTTTTCGCCGAAACTATATTCGTCCCAAATAACAATCGGGCTGGAAAATGGCTGTGGAAAAACACGTTTATATTTCACCGGCTGCCCGACGAGAGTGAATTCCCTTTGTGACTGTAGGATGACAATTTCACGGCATTTAGCCGCGACAGGACCCGGTCCACCCGAACGAGCGGAACAATGCCGTGCGCCAACCAGCGCTCTGACCGTTTCTGGTTCGCTCTCTATCTCTCTTTCTCTCCCTCTCTTGCTCACCCTTTCACACCCCCCTCCCCTCGCTCTCTCACTCTCTGTTGGTCCATCCATCTCCCAGTCGGCCTTTCCTCCCCCGTTCCCGCAGCGTTCTCTCGCATTGTTCATCCCTCTGTCTCTCGCGTTCGTTCGCCTCCACTTGCGTATATATGTATTATATATAGTTCGCTGAGGGACTCGTCCCGATTTTCCAAAACCGTGCAAAACCAACATTTATTTACCTTTTTTTTTGTTTCTTTTCGGAAAACGTAGACAAAAGGGTTAGTGCCGAAATTGAATGGCACATCCGGAAAATTCTCGCTGGTACCTGCGAAGGGGAGGGGGGGGGGGGGGGGGGGGGGGAAAGGTTCGTTAAGTTGAAAAAAGTCGAAATCGAAAACTCGTCAGTCCTCCATGTCACGTACGTTTTCGAACGAAAACGACTCTCGAATTCTGTCGATTATTCATATTACATTTTGTGTAAATTGTCTATTTAATTAATATACGATATAAATATTTATATACTTTAAGTATAATTACTATATTTTTTTAATTAACGTTGCTACAAAGGCTATACTCTCCGTGTATTTCTCTTGGCGATGCTTCCCTTCAATTATTACAATATTTTCGCAATAATTATTCACAATTAGTCGAGCGAAGTTAATTTTTTTTACGTTTTTTTCAGACGAACGGGTGGCCACCCTCGCTCCTTGAACGCCTCGGGCAAAAGTTCGCGCGCTAAAAAAAACTTAGGTGTTTCCCCCCCTCTCTCTCTCTCTCTCTCTCTCTATAATATTGGCTTCTTTTATCGGCTCGTATAGATCGAGAGACGCAATTTGGCTAATTGAATTAATTGCACATGCAAATTCGTTGGGTTAATTCCCATTTATGCGTGTACCTGATACACCATTGTAAAAATACGTACGCACACGCCTTAATGTGCCAATATACATACGTATAAATATATAAATATATGTGTATAACCGACAATGAGTGGGAGATGCGGTAATATATGAGAGCTGGCAATTCTATTGTGTCCCGCGAGATATATCCGCTTATAGGCGGTGAGTAATTGATAGATCCTCTCTCTCCCATTCCCTTTCTCTCTCTCTCTCTCTCTCTCTCTCACTCCTTCTTCTCTCTTCATCGATGGACGTTCTTTTCTCTCTCCGGACACACGTCCGATTCACGAAGAAACTCACGGGACGCAAACGGAAGAATATGAGAGCGAGGAGTTGGGAGAGCTGGAACGATGAAGAAAGAAAGAAAATCGGGAGGGTACGAGGAATGACAGGTTGTAGGGTTAGATACCCGGGTTCGCACGACCCTACTTCACTGGACGTGTTATTAGTTAATTCTTACAATTACCGTGGTCGTCCCTGTTGTTATTCCATTACCGGGTACATAACGTTCATCTTTATTTTCATCTTCTCCCATCTCGTAGATCAGACTTTTTCTGTTTCTTTTTTTTTTGCTTGTTCTTTTTTTTCATTCGTCATTCGTCCTGCTCTATCTATCGGGAATGAACCGGAGTGATCTCTGGTTGGTTGCCCATGGGGAGGAGAGCAGAGAGACACGAGAAGCGACGAGCGCCAGGACTCGTGCCCAGGACCGAGATTTATTCTTTGTTTTTTTTTTCTTTTTTTTTTAAGGTCTGAAAGCACTTTATGGACATTGTCCAGAGAGCTGGGTTCGGCACGAGTCTTCACCGTGATTGGAAGAAAGGGCTCGAGAAGGGTCACCGAGGATCGGCCGTGATAGTTTGCTCTGTATAACAATACCGTTGATGCATTATTATCAACGAGCTATAGAGAAAATTCTAAACTATCGATGCTGTTGTTTGCGCATCTCGTATAAGGGAGAAAGAATTTGTCACGCTTCGGGCGCAAAGTGCGAGGGATGATTTTGTCGACGTTGGTTGAATAAGAATTATTTCTTTTTTGCGATTTGGTAATTTGTGAGCAGAGACCAAAGTTTCAATTTTTATAATAATTACAATTTGTGATAATTCAATTATCTTTATCTATAATTATTGTCTGGGAATGCGCCTGGATTAATGTGGACAAAGAATATAAAAAAAGGAAAGAGCTTGACCTTAAATTGGGCAGAATGTATTGGCTGATTGGAAGGAAATCCCAACTTTCTCTATACAACAAACTAATCATCTACAAAGTCAGCCTGAGGCAAGTGTGAACCTACGCAATACAACTCTAAGCAACTGCTTGCAACTCCAACCTGGAAATAATCCAAAATGAAAATTCCGGAAGAAAATTCGAAATCCATCCTAACGAATTGGCAACAAACTTACTCAACAGAAATTTAGTAGTAAAAAGGGTAAAAAGGTTCAACCCTTCACTCACGTTAAACAATTTTTGTTATTTAATTATTGTATACATTTTTTAAAGAATTATTATTTTTTTCGGAAATTTCATTCCGTTTACTTTCAATTTTAATCGAAACACTCCATTATCTCGCTTCCTCTCTATCTCTTTCTCTACGTCGTGCGAATAGTCAGGCCACAGGAATTTCTCATTGAAATCATTTCGATTCCCTCGGTACACGATCGCTATACCCTCGCACCTTTACTTCGTACCTTTCCTTCGCTTCTCTCTCTTCCTACTTGGTGTACCTCGTTCAAGAATTTACGCATCGTAAAGTAATCCGTTGGGTTACATTGCACCATACAATAATAATTTTAGAGTTCCTTGTATTTCGCACGAACTTTTTTTTTTGTTTTTTCCAGATAAAAGAATAACTCACCCTTGTGTATTCTCTCTGAAAAGGGTGGAGCGAAAAAAGGAATGGAAGGGGGGAAGGGAGGGAGATAACGAACTTTAATTGAATGATATAAGCCTACGTAGTGTAACATCGTTACACGAAAAGCGAGCTTTTAAAAAACTCTCTCACTATGAGAGCGCTAATAACGTTAACGTCAGAGGACACGCATATATATCGCACGAGTACTCAACTTCGCTGACAATCGAATTATAAAACGAAAATAGACGAAAAGTCCTCCCTAAAACGTTGTTTTTTCGGTAAAACGAAAAATTCGCGATCTTCCATTTTCCAAATCAATTACAATCTCGAATTAAACGTTTCTTGTATCAATAACGATTCTCATGGAATGATTTTTATTGATGAAATATTTAAACTCGCTCGTATAATTTTATTAATTCGTCGTGATTTGCGAAAATTAATCGCGGTGGTAGCGACGATGATAAGAAGCGGGAGGAGGAGGAGGATTAGCGGTGAAAATTTTTTCGCTCCTTCGTTCTAAGCGAAATAATCTCAACTGCGGCGAGAGATCGATGGCGCTCAACAAGGAGAAGAAGAGAAAGACTTCGAGGGAATATCGGAACGTGGAGATGTTATAAAGCCACCGGCCATGAAGGTAGGCGCCTCCTCGCATCGACTGATCGCTCCCTCCTCCTCCAATACTTTCTTTTTTCTTCTTCTCGTTGTGCTTCGTATTTTTCTCCCTCGTTCCATCCAGTCCATCGTCCAGATCATGTAACGAGAAGGAAAAGAGTGAGTGAGAGAGAAAAGGGGAAGAAGAAAAAAAAGGAATGAACGGCGCGAGTTACACGCAAGAATGCAACAACATCGGTAGTCGCGAAGTCAGCAAGCGCGTTACTCCTTCTATCTCTATACTCTCGCTCTGTTATAACGATCGAACGGATGTGGTCAGATACGTTTAATCGGGGAACTTTGAGGAAAAATTTCTTCCGTGAGAACCTAACATAGCTTCCAGGCAATATATACATATATAGTTCAGATAAGTATACAACACACATACGAGGCTTTCCTGGCAAACTCGGTACACGTCGACGCTCGATAAATTCGAAATTAATTCAGAAATTTGTCTCGCATGAATAATAACAAATAAACCCTAGTTGAATCAGTTTCAAACCAAATTTAGACCGATTTATACTTTGGGCCACTTTATATTACTTTGCGTATGCATTTTTTTTAGTTATAATTAGGTATAGTTAATAATAATAATAATGGTTAGAATTAAATGACGATTGGTGTATATCGAGGGTTATTCAAAGACAGTGGAGAATTCAATCTTATTGATAAGCCTGAAAATTGCTGGCTGTCGACAACCAAGTTAGCGTGAAACTCCCCATATATAAAGCCCGAAGTGTTGCCTTCTTCTTTTGCTCTATAACGTGTAAAAGCTTTTTGTTGAGCAAATTTTTTTTCCAGCACGAAATTACACATTACGTAGATTGAGTTAGCTCTGAGACTTTCCCAAGCTGTGAGAAAACCATTTTTTGATGCATCGAGAAGGGATAAAACACAGTTTTGATCGCCCTGACCTTATGTCACGATTGACACGGACATTAGTGATGTATTTTCGACATACGCGTTTTAAGGGATTAATGATGGGATAAAGGAGGGTTTAATGACGAGCTATTGTACGTGAGATTTTGTTGAAAAACAAAAAAAAATGGAAAGACGATGGAAGCGTTAGAAATTCCTCGTAGCCATATGGCCATTTTTTGGGCTCCAGTTCATAATTCTATACCAAAGGCCTACAACTGTTCGATGAGTTCGTGAGCTTCGAAGGATTCGGAAGACGTGGGATGACCCACGTAAACTAGAGTTTCACGTTCGCGACGATACGTTTTTTCCAACTTAACGAGACGATGAAAAAAAAACGTCCTTCCTTCTCCTTGACGAAGAATGAAATCGTTAAATACAATAAAATTCTGCATGATAATCGATTTATTTTTTAACGAACGATATCACGTTATCCAAAGAATCCAATTTCAAATTCAACGAATTTTCTACAAATAAAAATGCTCGTTAGACATTTGATCGAAAGGCGAAGAGTATTATAAGATTTCGCAAAAATAATTTTTTCCCTCGCACGCTCCATCGGTTCCTTCGCCATATTCTTTTCCTCACATCGTTCTCTCCTCTTCTTCTTTCCTCTCTCGTTCTCTTCCGCTGTTACGACCGAGAGTTCTGCCCCCAAAGACCCTCCCAATTCCACTTCCCTCAATCCCTTCGCGTTGTTCGATACCATATAGACATACGTACGTATATACCTATATTTAGCATGGTATATCGTATCGACCATACGTTTCTATATACACACAGACACACAGACACACAGATACATATGTAATTATATATATATATATATATATAATGTGTATATATACCCATCATATATACATGTATATAAATCGGGGGTTGCACTCGGCGGCAGTGCACTTTGCATTTCGCATACCGCAAAAATTGCAGTAGGCGCGCCCGAGGCCTCTGTCTCTCTCTCACTCATTCTTTCTCTTTCTCTCTCTCATTCACTCCCTTCCCTCCCTTCCGTATACAGCGCTCTTTGCTTTGACTCAGCGAAAGATTTTTGATATTCCAAGACGATAAAGTCGCTCGCGCCATGTCAGCCGTATTATACATATATATTGAAAAAATATATAAAAACCCATATCTTCGTATTTGTATGGATATTCAATTATCGTCGGGCTATCGTATCGGGACATGTACCTGGCAACTTTCGTATATACCTACACGCATAGACATATATGGGCCCCAAATATAGCTGAAAATATATATAATATCATGTAATATAATACGATATAATATAATATAATATAATATAATATAATATAATATAATATAATATAATATAATATAATATAATATAATATAATATAATATAATATAATATAATATAATATAATATAATATAATATAATATAATATAATATAATATAATATAATAATATATATAATATAATATAATATAATATAATATAATATAATACGATATAATATATAATATAATATAATATAATATAATATAATATAATATAATATAATATAATATAATATAATATAATATAATATAATATAATATAATATAATATAATATAATATAATATAATATAATATAATATAATATATAATATAATATAATATAATATAATATAATATAATATAATATAATATAATATAATATAATATAATATAATATAATATAATATAATATAATATAATATAATATAATATAATATAATATAATATAATATAATATAATATAATATAATTATATAATATAATATAATATAATATAATATAATATAATATATATAATATAATATAATATAATATAATATAATATAATATAATATAATATAATATAATATAATATAATATAATATAATATAATATAATATAATATAATATAATATAATATAATATAATATAATATAATATAATATAATATAATATAATATAATATAATATAATATAATATAATATAATATAATATAATATAATATAATATAATATAATATAATATAATATAATATAATATAATATAATATAATAATATAATATAATATAATATAATATAATATAATATAATATAATATAATATAATATAATATAATATAATATAATATAATATAATAATATAATAATATAATAATATAATAATATAATAATATAATAATATAATAATATAATAATATAATAATATAATAATATAATAATATAATAATATAATAATATAATAATATAATAATATAATAATATAATAATATAATAATATAATAATATAATAATATAATAATATAATAATATAATAATATAATAATATAATAATATAATAATATAATAATATAATAATATAATAATAATAATAATATAATAATATAATATAATATAATATTATATATTGCTTCCAAATAGATATATACCTATACATATATTTGGGTGATGTATAACCGGACGAATGTAGGGTGTAGTAGCCGGAGCTTAAGGATTCCGGGATTGGTGGCTCAATAAAAACGTTTCACCATAACATTATCGCGTACAGAAAAAAATACGTCTAATATATATATAAGCAACACCTTTAACGTAGAGCCGCAACGCCCGCCGACACCGGCACGGCATATCAAAGCAGCGCGAAACAAATTTTCTCGCGCGCACGCGTCTTCCTTGTCCTCTTCCGCCTCTAATATGTCGCGACTGTATACGAAAGGATAACGCGGGTTAATATGGACCACGTCTTCAGTATGTAACGGACGACTTTTATAACGAGCAATTTTATTTTTCCCTTTACATCCCTTTCAACGCCAAATCACATTCGCACTTTGTATTTATAATTGACACGTTTTATCGACAAGTTAATTAAAGTAATTTTTATACGAAATGATAATTTCACGTGGTCCATATTACCCCACGATTTATAACTATAGTCTCGAGACGTCAGGTCGCGTCCGTTGGCTTCGCGAACAAATCTATGTGCGCGTACACGGCGTCGTTGCGATCGTATAAGTCGCTCTTCGCGAGATACTCGTCACCACCCCGCGAGCCCGTTGCAAATATGCCGTGCCCAGTATGCCTTTATAAACACTCGTCACGGTACTCGTCCTCTCACCTCGGTGCGAAAAGAGACGGGCACGACACCGTGGCGAACACGACGAATGTAAAATGACCAACTGTAGGTACGTTATACATCGTCGTCGTACGTCGCCAGTCACGGTTTTATTTTCTTATTTTTATTATCTTTTTTCTTATCTCTCTTTTTGTGTATTTTGTTTTTTTACCCGCGCGTTGCAACGTTCGTCACAAAGCTCTCCCGTATCCAGCGCGTATGAATAAATTTGCATCGCGACGCATTTCTTTCTCCTCTCGTCCCGTGGCTCTTCGCGATTATTTTTATTCGTCCCGTTATAAATTTATTGTTTTAACCGAGACCGAGCGATAAAGTTCAATGAGAATTGAAATTGCGTAGGTCGAGATAAAGAAAAAAAGTCACATCTGGATGAAAGTCGTGAACAACTTTCGTGCCTTCTCACGTGATGATGTTTCGATGAGCAAAAAAAAATATCAAATATCTCGATATTACCGTTATCGAATTTATACTCGAAATATCTTTTCAATAAATGATGTAAGAAAGTAGTTTCGTGAGAAATAATCGTCGAAGTGTGCGTCGTACACGCATCGATTTTCGTTTATCTCGAACTCACCCTCCCTTGCTTCGCTTCTCGCATCAGTCCTTCCGGCAAGGGCGTCTCAATTCGAATATAGACATATATATATATATCTATGCGAATACTCGAGCTATTCTCTCGTCTCGACGAAGGGATGTTTCGTTATTTAAACAGATTAGCGAACCTAAGACCGGAGGGAGCGTCTTACATGTTTCCAGAGCGTGCATTCTCCTTTTCGCCCTTTATCCCTATCCACGTGGAAATTAATCCCTCGTTCGAGCTTGCGTCTCTCTCGTATTATGCAGAGCCGACATTTGAACACATCGAGACTCGTACGACATCGTACACGCGAAACATTTTGCTCTCAGAAAAGTTTCTGGACATTTCCTCGATCGGAAGACGAAGAAAGGTCGAAGGGATGAAGAATCGCCCTTGAAACTGGTGAAATGAGAAACACGAGCCCGGAGGCGATTCGAAACGAATATAATAATCGTTGAAATAACCTCGCGAACAAAAAAATAGATAAATAAAATTCCATCTAAATATTAAAAATCCGAATATTATATCGAGGTCTAATAAGCTCGACCGCGCCTTCGCCCTCCGATTATCGTAATATTTGTTAAATATTTATGCACCTGTCAGAAAATCCCGAAAGATCGCTCATCGAGAAACGATCTCTCCCTTTTTTGCATTTGCTTTTTTTCTCTTTCGTCCTTCTTCTTATAATCCTTCCTTCTATCCCATCGATCCTCGAAAAAAGATTTCGTGATCTGGGTCTCGGATTTTCAAGAACTTTCGTAGAAATTGCTCTACTCCGACGATTTTTATGTACTTATATATATATATAGTGTTTTGTGAGAAACAAGAAGGGAGGTCGTCCGACGAAAGCAGCGAGAAACTACGAGGGCGAATCGTTTCCGAGAGCCAATTCCTCTAATACAAATTCATGAACGCTCACCTCGCAGCGTTTTACCCTCCATTAGACCGGACGAAGCACAATCAAAACGAGAGGCGCTCGGCAGTCAAGCGCCGTCGGGACGATCGTATAACGCCATCCGTATATACAACACACACATATCGTTATTTATATATATATATATATAGAATGAGAGAGGGGTGAGAAGGGAGAGAGATAGGAGACAGCTGTAAATCAAACTCCGAAATTTCTGCTCGTCTGCCGACGGTCTAGAGATGACCGTAGTGCTCTAAGTGCGTATGTATATAAAATCGCTCGGTTCGAAGTGTTTGAGCCCTCGGGATCTCTTTTTCGCATATACGCAGGCACGTCGTACGCTCTCTCGCTCTTTCTCTCGGGTCGAGAGAGAAAGAGATTCGCGAGGTGTGTAATTATATTGGGCCGAGACGAGAGACCCGGCCTCGGGCATGCTCGCTCTAAATACGAAACTTCACTCGGGGTCAGTCTCTCTCTCTCTCTCTCTCTCTCTCTCTCTCTCTCTCTTTTCTTAGCCAATTTTTTCTTTCATGTGACCGTAAGGTATAAGGAAAAACGAAAGGGTTTTGTGCCCAATTTTTTAGCAGACTTCTCTTTCGCTGGGTTGGGTGCGAATATCGCGAGTGTAGAGGGCTGCAAGCTGCGAAGTTACTAAATTTTGGTACGTATGGTATTGATAAGATGAAAATAAGAATTTTCGATTTGGTAATTGGATGTTAAACAATCGAGGCGATTTTTTGCAAATTTTTAATAAAAAGGATTTCGAATTTGTGTTCTAAACTTCCACTTTGCTCATAAATGTCTGAGTTTTTACATATTTTTAGACTTTAAGTAATTAATGACAAGCCTAATTATTAAAAAATTTTAATCTCAATAAAGTGAAATCGAAAATGATAAAATTTCTAGAAATTTTTATTTTTATAATTTCATCTGACCGCAAGGTATGAGAAAAAAACAAGAGGATTTTGTGTCACTTTTTTAGCAGACGATTTTGATTCCATCGTACACGAATGTCATGAATGGAGAGATCTCCGGAGACCTCCAGTGCATCGATAAGATAAAACCAAAATTTTTCGATCCGACAATTCGAATATTAAACATTGATTCATATTTCATCGAGACGACATTAGAAATCATCACAAAAATTACAAAATCAAGTATCGCGATGGAACTTTATTCCAGCGGACGAAGGGAACCTTGAGTGACTTTCTACAGTTTGAAAGAAGAAATCGTCTTACCTACTATTATAAATGAAAAGATACCCGAGAGCCGTTGGTCGTAATCGTCCTCGGTCCTCGACGTGCGTCGACCGCGAGACGTTTTACTCCGAAGATGCGTGGAATTCAACGTCAATCAAGAGAAACACGCGAGAGCGGAGAGATATATTCGCTCTTTTTTCTCTCGCGGCTAAAAAGAAGGGTTGTAGCGCAATTTCTACTATAATACATATATATATATATATATAAATATATACACATTTGTGTGTGTGTACGTATATAAACTCGACATTCACGAGAGTCCCGCGAGTCAATTCGGGATGATACCGGAATCCGATTTAAATATGCGAGCCTTGCCGCAGGCTTCTCGGATCGAAGGACTTTATACACACACATACTCGCATATATATATATTTATAAATGTAACTACCATGTGAATCAGAATGAGTCCGTCGATCCACGAATATATATATATGCTGCGAAACGGTTACGCGTATACCCCGAAGGGAACGACGATTTCCATCAAAGGACGCGCTCCCGATGATCCTCTTGCGTATTCTCCGTCTAGATCTTTCTCCCGTAATATACGATGCCCAATAAAGCTCGACGTAGAATTCTCTCGTAATACGCGTTCTTCAGTGGTCGGGGAAGAGATAGCGACAGAGAACGCGTAAAAGAGCGAGATACAAGGTAGCGAGCAAAGTACGAGAGAAAGAGAGAGAGAGTAAAATGTGTGCGTTGTGACGAGAGAGTTGAAGACGCGTCTTGCATACGCGCGGCGATTCATCTCGTTCGAACCGGACACTTTGATTACCGGTTTCATGCGCGCACGAGGCAAGCGGGAATCGCCGAAGAAGAAGACTCATCCCCGAAGAACGATCTCGCAGGTTGAAAGGAGAGCGGGAGGAAGAGAGGGAGGGACAGGGAGAGAGAGAGAGAAATGAGTTCGTCCCTGATGGTGCCATAAGAAGCTGGACAATGCGTCCTCCTGTTAAAGGTTGTGTGCAGGTTTCGTGTTTTCAATCAATTTTGTTTCTCTCCCTTTCTATCTTGCTTGCCTGTGAGACGTTGGACCGAGAGGGTAGAAGGAACAAACTGTATAAAACAAATTATACGAGGGTGGAAAGAAGAACAGTACTAGATAAGCCCCTTCTTTATTTTCTAGAAACTCCGCAATGTCTAATGATGGTTAAAGTTGTTCCGTGAGTGTCGAAAGATTTGCAAGGGTAGAAGAGAGAAAGAGAGGGAGAGAGAGGGAGGTAGGGGATAAAGAACGCGAGCTTTTTCAAACTCTTCCAGCTCGAAAAATCGTTTAGCATAATCGTCCGTTGTTTTGCTTGCGCCAAGAGCATCGAAAAGTTATTTCCCCCTCTCTGCTTTGCTTTCTACAAGGAAAAATAGTTCTGTGATGCAACGTCGAGGGGTCGTGGCAATTCCTCCTGACCGTACACTTATTACTGGCATGGTGACATCTTGACGAACCGTCACCCCGAGAAAAATAAATCTACGACGAGAGAAGCTACGAGCAAACGCGAGCTAGAGAAACTTTTCTCCCGTGGGATGAAACGGGGAATAAAAAAGGGAGCGACTCTCGGCGATAAAGACTGAGAGGGGGTGAGAGAGAGAAGGAGAGAGAGGGAGAGAAACAGCAAGAGTTGTCGAGCTCCTGTGGGAAGAATTTCGCGTCACGGATAACTTCGTTCTCCTTCTCTCTCTCTCTCTTTCCTTTTCTCCCTCTTTCTCTCTCTTTCTCCCCCCCCCCCCCTCTCTCTCTCTCTATCTTTCTTTCTCTCTCTCTCTCTCTCTTACGCAAAGTCGACACATGCGTTTCGCCTCGTCGCGAGGCAAAGAGAATCCCGGCGCCGTCCCTCTTCCTCGCTTTTGCCCTCGAGTATTGGAAACTCATTTGCATCAATTAACTTTTCAATGACGTCGTGTAATTGCATTCGCCCCGGATCCTGAGAATCTTCTCTCCTTGCTTCTCTCGTTGCGTATCTCCGAAGCTTATTCGAGAAGAGTAGTGGACGTAAATATTAGGAGGACAAGAAGATTCGCGAGGAGATCCAAGTACATGTATATACGTGTATATTCGCATCGCAGGAATAGAGAAAGGGAGAGAGAACGGACGTAAAGAAGAAGCGACGCGTGAGAGTTCAAGGAATCGAAATGGCCGCGCGTCGATATCGCTCGTCTCCATGAAGAGGACGATGAGTATCGTCAATGTTCTTTCCCAAAGTGCTATTTTGCGATGAAACTTCGTAGATTCTGCAAAGTATTCGCCCATTGTGCCCAGAACGTATAGAATTTATCAGTTTGCGGCTGCTCCTTCGTGAATTTTCCTCGTAATCAGCGTGCGAGAGGACACAGCTGTTTCAATTTCTGGTTTACGATGGTCCATGTTACATATATATGTCGAAACCGACAGTATGGATATTGAGGAATAATCAATTGTTGGAAATGAATTGAATTAACCAAAAAGAATTCAAGTTTACGGAAATAAACAATAATAATGATGAACGAAAATTTAGACGAGAAAATTAAATTGAACTTCTTAGATACACATTCTGCTGTTGTTTGCTCGATCGATATTATAAATCGCAAATTTGACGATTGTTTAATCATAAACTTTGTTATCCAAACGAACGAGTTTCGATCGGTGGAGATGTTTTCATCAATCGATGAGTACGAACAATTTTCTCGAGTTTACCTCGTATACGAGATATTTATCGAATTATATCAGACGTTGAAGAGATAAGGCGCATCAAGGACGTAAACAATCGAGGAACAACAACCCATTCGCGATCAAGCTCGTGGGAGTATCGCTAGTGAAACAGAATGTACCCACGTAGACTATGAGTTTACGAGTCATTGTTACGAGCGACGAGCGATTCGAAAACGCGATCGTTAATTTCTCCGGCACTGAGCGACCAATCGCGTTAAAATTTTGAGGGTATCTAGAGAATTATGGCAGAAAGTGGCTCTTAATGTATTTTTTTTTTAATTTTAAAAATAGTTTTACACGCGACGAGCGATTCGAAAACGCGATCCGTAATTTCTCCAGCAAAAGGAGCGTTAAAGTTTTAAGGGTATCTAGAGAATTATAGCAACAATTTTGGAAAAACACAACGCTTAGCCACTTTTTGCCACAATTCTCTAGATGTCTTTAAAATTTTAACGCGATCGGTTGCTCAGTTTCCAAGAATATACGAATCGCATTTTCGAATCGCTCGTCGCATTTAAGGGAGCTTTCCAGTGTGAAATTTTCAAAAAATCGATTTTTTTTTGCTTTATCGAATAGTATACACTCTTTTCAAAGAAGCAGAAGGGATATTGTATGGACCTGGCATCGCTGATTGACCGTAAGTAAACGATTTACCTAAAATTTCCTCACTTGAAACTTTGAACGCGTTTTTCTCGAAACAGCATTTTTCAAAACGGTGTCCCACTTGGAGGGCAGAGTTTTAAAGCTATCGAGTTGAATTTTTTACACAATATTCTTAACGTCATTGTTAATCGTGCTATGGAAGCTTTTTTTTTGACATCTTCCTATTTTTTTGTAAAAAAAACTGCCAAAAAAAATGCTAAAATTGATACTTTTTGTTCAAACCGGCGCCATTTTTGCAAAAAAAAAAAAAATAGCCTCCATAGCACGAAAGCCAATTATATACCGATCAATAATCTTTTTGTGTTTTTTGTTTCAGATCAAAATTGTGACCCCCAACGTGGACACCACATCCAAGTGCATTTTCTGCAACAATTCTTTCATCATTTTTATAGATATTAATTAATAAATAAATCGATCTTTAAAAAAATGTTTTGTATTCTTCAATACCCAATTAATATACAAAAAAAACCAGACCGATTAGATTATTTTTTCTTTAAAAAAAAAATCGCGAAAAACAGCGATTTTTCGGGCTTTCACACTGGAAAGCTCCCTTAACACCGACTCGCGAACAATCGCGTATCAATCGTTATCGTCGAGCGCAGACGTCGTCGTAAATGTAAAAATGCAAAAAATAAAATAAATTACCCGTGATTTATGTCTCATCGATCGTTAATAAATATAGAGAGTCCTTGTTAATTATCGCGAGCGTTAATTGTGCGCGACTCGTGTTTCTTTTTATATTCGATTCCATTATCATTCTCCCGTGGAAACATTGTTTTTTCCCATCTCCCCTACTTTTTCTCTCGCACGTTCGTAGCTACACATTCGTTATTTCGCATCGACACGAAACGGCATTACCAAGACGCGATTCTCTCTTATAAATAAAATAATAATTCAAAATTCCCAAGAGCGATACGCGCATGCGCTAATGGTTCTTCCAATTAAAAATAAAACGCGCTTGTGCGCTCGACGTTATTGACGTCAACGAGTGTAAACTTATCGCTCGGCTGCAACGGTGAGAAGGAGGCGTTCGTTACTTCTCCGAACATAAATGCTTTATCGGGTATATAGATAAGACTTGAAAAAAAAAAAAAATTTCGAGTCGCGACGCAAGTGTCGAATACAAAATAATGTAATTTTTTATAAATGCAAAATGTCACGTTTTTTTGTCAATCTCATATCACAGAGCAAATTAGTTGAAGTCAGATGAAATCAAAGTTTCATTCCTTCTAAAAATACGCGAAACCGTCTTCATTCAAAAAAAAGAAAACTTGTCATTCTTATCCGCGATTAATTTGTCATGAAAATAAAGTTAAACTTGAATATATATATTACAGGTACGTATATACAAAACCGGATGTATAAAAAACGCTTCTATCAGCAACTTGGAAAAAAGTGCCCGGCGTCTCGCCAGGTTTTCACGGCGGAAGAGGGGGGGGGGGCGGTAGGGAACACGGCTCATAAACTACACAGCATTACGATTCTAATTAAAAGTAATATCGTACTATCGCATCCCTGGTCCAAATTATACGACTTGGTCTAATCACCGGGGAGGGAGTGAGTGAGAGAAAGAGAGAGAGAGAGAGAGAGTAACAGAGATAAAGAGAAGAAAAAAAATCCAAATCAAGGGGACGTGACGTGAGGCAGTGTGGGAACAAATCTGAAATCACCCTAGCGTACCCGTTAAAAAAAATTGGGAGAGGCAGAAACGAGAAATAAGGAAAGAGGATATATATATTGCGAGAAAGTAAGAGCATGAAATTAGTCGTACACTTCGTTTTAAAATATGTATATATATATATATATCTCGTGGAAGAAAGACCCCGTCTACTCGTCTCTCGATCGGCCCCCTCGGATCAACGACATAACCGTTTTATTCGATAATTATGCAAATACCAGAATGATTGTCCCGGCAATATGGCCCGCGAATAAAAAAAGTGGAAGTCGGGAGAGCAATTCGGTTATCTTTACGATTTCGTGCAACGCGGTGTTCACTCGTTGAAATAAAAAGAAGATATGAGTGACGAGGAGGGTTGGGGGTGAAACCGACAAGAGACGGAGAAACGCGAGCCGATCAATATATATATATATATACCGGAGATTGATGGCACTAGATGTACGGTGTACGTGCGTAATTAAGAAGTCAAGCAGTTGCCTAAGAGCCATGTAGCCGTTTGGACGTTGAAAAGATTTCTCATATAAATAAAGTTTAATTCTTATCTCCTCTTTCGAATATTTCGCATTTAATCCCACATCCAGAGTGAATATCATCGCAGTAACTCTACAGAAGTTTTCAAGTTCAACGCATACTTCGTATAGTCAGAGGTTTATATTTAAATATACGCTTGGCATTTTGAAATACCCACGTTTTTATTAATTAAATTTATCAAACTTTTTGATATAATCGTGTCTACTGGACTTTGGCGAAGAATTCTAATACGAGAATCCTGACATTATACTTACCTCGAGACAGCGTTAATGCAGAAAAACCTTGGAATTCGGCACGTGCAGTTTAGGAGCCGTAACAATTGAGAGATATGATTGTATCGTATGCGAAAAAGTCGTGTCTCTTATCCAGGCGATAAAATATTCGCTCGATCATAAAAATTGCTTATCCTATTGGTAAATCACGACGAGGCAAAAATTAAAAAAAAAACCGAAGACTTCACGTTGAAGATTGTTTCTTTTTATTTATATTTCGATCCCCGGTTAATTACATTTTCACTTCCGTCGATTCGGATTTGACCGGCACCTTTGGCAACGATTAGGACTGTTGTCGATGGCGGCAAGATGGTTTCACGTTCTCCTTGTCATCATTAGGTCTCCCATAAAAACCGTCATCGTCATGACCTCTGTCAATGTCGCAATGAAAGTTGTCCCGGATGCCGTATTCAGCTGGAATCTTCGTTACCAGGATTCTCTTACATTCCCCCTCGTGGCAAACCTAGAACATCGACACGCTGGTTATCCTTTCAACCGACGTTCACACATTTTGTCGGATACTATTGCACTCCGGTAGCGCACTTCTTTCTATACGTTTCTGGAAATTTATCGTATATTTGAATATTACAATGGTGCGGATTAAAAATGGAATAATTACATTCGTGAAAATAATGGTTGTCACGATGGTAGTAAATGGTACTCTCTTTGCGCGTCAGCCGATCATTCAGACTTATTACGTCGAAAAAAGGTTCACACGATATATCGAGCGAAACAGGAAACTTACATTTGAACTGCCACAAATCGTCCCGTCTATGACCGCAACCGTCACCGGTAAGAAGAACGCACGTCCGGGTCGTATTTGGTCAGCACACAGCACACCTTTACAGACATCCGGACTGGCAAGGGGCACTCCATTCTAGAAAGAAAATCGAGATCTTCGAATACATTTTTCGAACTCTGACATAATCTTGAACAATGTAAGCGGTCAAAAGAGAGTTACTCACGTTACATATTCCTTTGCAATTATAATGGCCGATGCATTGATGCGCTGGAGTCGGCACCCTTGCGGGCTGGTGTTTAATGATCGATTAAGTATGATTAATTTATTCAAATATTTAACGCACACTTTGTCAATCGTGGCACTTTTCGTCGCTCGTTGTATTGCATATTTTTTATTAATTGCCATTTGGTAATTACTTAGGGTCGTTCTTCCAGTCTACAATTTTGAAAAAACCGATTTTTTTTTGCATATTTTTAATGTTTAGTATTTCAAGAATATACCCTCGAAAGGAAATTTGTAAATTCCAAATATCAAGGGAGTCACTGCTGTAATTACAGTGGATTATGATCGGTCCTGAAAGTCACGCGTTCACTCTCAGACGTGATGAACAGCGGATTCACCGTTCTGAACTCCGAACTTCTCATCATTAAAAAACATCAAAAGATTTTGATTTTGAAGAAGAAGAAGCATTTTATGGATTAGGAATCGCCGATTGACGAAATGTAAGTATGTGTACCATTATATGATTTACAAGACTTCTTAGACTGCTTGAAATTGTACTCGAATCTTTAAACACGTTTTTCTTAAAACTAATTTTTTCGAGACACCTGACATGACACCTCAAGTTGTAATGAACCGATTTACTTGAAATTTTTTGTAAAGCCCCTCTATACGCCCCTCTATCACCCCTACCAGATTTATCGATTTTTTTTCGCCAATCTTTTTATACAATGTCAAAGGATGAATAAAAATATGTGGTAAAAAGATAGATACGGAAATAATTTTAGTTTTTTTTAATCGCATGGTGATAAATCCCCAAATTTTGGACCTGTAGACTAGAAGACGACCTTCATTAGTTCAGGAAGAACTTTCTTATTATGGAGTTTTTTCTTTTCATCCTGAGACAAAATAGTGTTGAACAGTTATTAGATATTCTACGAATTATATACACACTCGTAATTGTTTATTGCATTTACATGGCCGAGATAAAGTGTCACAATTGACAATAGATGCAAAATTCTCTACACAGATTGTCATTGATATTTACTATCCAAGCGAAGTCATCGCCCATTCCTACACCGACTAAAGTCAAGCACAAGCCAAAAATGAATACGGCACGTGACATCTTGATCGCAACTTCTATCTGACCAAAATCTAAAAAATAACGTTATAAATTGTAAAAATACGAAAGCAAAAAGCAACATGATTTCTTTTTGCAGATCAATACCACGTTTAATATCACGATTTTAAATTCCTTGGTTGCAATTGTAAAGTTACAATAATATTATAAATACATGCAATCGATGAAGTTTAACAAAGTTAAGATTCAATGAAATTCAAATACCTGGATTAACTTGAAAGAAAAAATCGTGCAATAACAAAGCAATTCAACGGTCAAAGTTGTGCAACTCAAGCGCGATTTGTAAAATACCGTAGGCAGCTTATATATATCGAAACCTCGCAGCGAAATCATTGGTTCGGAACCCACAGTGATAAAGATTTTTAACCGACGATAATATAATTTTATCATGCCTTCTATTTGTAATTTTTACTATTTACTGACACAGGCACAAGAAAATAAAACAAGAAGGCATAATAAATATTTCCACGATTCTAGCTAACTGATAGATCTGCTCGTGCGGTCAATCCAAGTTCAAATCTTGATAATTAGACAAATAGCCGACTAAATATCCCGGGAGACAAGGTCCACGAATAAAAAAAGTAAAAAACGGGAGAGCAATTCGTTTACCATTACGATTTCGTGCAACGCGGTGCATACTCGTTGAAATAAAAAGAAGATATCGGTAAGAGACGAGGTGGAGGAAGCAATATTTATGTATATAGTCGCGAGGTCGAGTAGTCGAGAATTTCGTTTGCATGGAAACGTTATTTTTTGTTACCATCCCCTCGCCCACTGTCTCCATGCTATTTTTTTGTTGCCATAGCTCTGTACTTACCTATGGTAAGATTTCACGGAGCAAGATCTGTGTGAAAAAGATCATCCCCTCGTGACCCTCGATCGACTTTAGACTAGAATACTCCGACAACTCTCATCTGTTTTCTGGCAAATCCACTATTATCAAGTGTGACAGATTGAAATGTGTTTATTTCAGTTTCGAATTTCGAAGTTTCCACGTTCGACGAACGCTTCTTAAAGTTAAAGATTCATCGTATTTAAATATACGCCTGGGATTTTGAAATCCCCAAGATTTTATTAAATTTATCGAACTTTTTTATATAAATGAGTCTAATGACTTTTCACGAAGAATTTTAGTACGAGATTCTTGACGTTATATTGACCTCGAGGCAGCTTTGAACACAGAAAGAACTTGGAATGCCGCACGTGGAGTCTAGGAGTCGTAACAATTGAGAGACACAATTGTATCGAATGCGCAAAAGTTATATCTCTTGTCCAGGCGATAAAATATTCGCTCGATCATAAAAATTGCTTATCCTATTGGTGAATCACGACGAGGCAAAAATTAAAAAAAACCGGAGACTTCATGTTGAAGATTTTTTTTTATTTATATTTCGATCCACGATTAGTTACAGTTTATCTTCGATCGATCCGGATTTGACAGGCACCTTTGGCAATGATTAGAACTATTGTCGATTAGGGCAACGTGGTATCACGTTCTCCTTGTGATCAATAGGTCTATCATAAAACCCGTGACTTTCATGACCGCTGGCAATGTCGCAATAAAAGGTGTCCCAGACGCCGTATTGGGTTGGAACCTTCGTTACCGGGATCCTCTTACATACCCCTTGCTTGCAAACCTGGAACATCGACACACAGGTTATATTTTTAATAGATGTTCACACATTTCGTCGAATACTATTGCACTTCGATCGCACACTTCTTTCTAAATGTTTCTGGAAATTTATCGTATATTTCAAAATTGCAATGGTGCCAATTAAAAATAAAATGATTACATTCGTGAAAACGACGGTTGTTACGATGGTAGTAAATGGTCAGCCTTTCGCGGGCCAACCGATCGTTCAGACTTATTACGTCGAAAAAAGCTTCACACGATATATCGAGCGAAACAGGAAACTTACATTTGCACTGCCACAAATCGTCCCGTCTACGACCGCAAGCGTTATCGGTAAGAAGTACATTCGGTTCGGTACTATTTGGTTAGCGCACAACACACCTTTACAGATATCTGGACCAGCAAGCCGCTGTCCATTCTGGAAATAAATTCGAGATCGTCGAATAAATTATTCGAATTCTGAAACAATCTTGAACACCGTAAGCGCTCAAAACAGAGATACTCACCCCACATATTCCTTGGCATCTATGGAGTCTCGTGCATTGCTCCGCTGGAGTCGGCACCCATGCGGGCTAGTGTTTAACGGTCGATTAAGTATGATTAATTTATTCAAATATTTAACGCATACTTTGTCAATCTCGACACTTTTCGTCAGTCATTTTAATATATATTTTTCTTTAATTGCCGTTTGGTAATTAATTCATTAGTTCAGGAAAAACTTTCTAATTTTTCAGTTTTTTTTCTTTTTATCTCGAGACAAAATAGTTTTGAACTAGTAATTATTTATTGCATTTACATGATCGCAATAAAGTGTCACAATTGACAATAGATGCAAAATTCTCTACACAGATTGTCATTGATATTTACTATCCAAGCGAAGTCATCGCCCATTCCTACACCGACTAAAGTCAAGCACAAGCCAAAAATGAATACGGCACGTGACATCTTGATCGCAACTTCTATCTGACCAAAATCTAAAAAATAACGTTATAAATTATGAAAATACGAAAGCAAAAAGCAACATGATTTTTTTTGCAGATAAATACCACGTTTAATATCACGATTTTAAATTCCTTGGTTGCAATTGTAAAGTTACAATAATATTATAAATACATGCAATCGATGATGTTTAACAAAGTTAAGATTCAATGAAATTCAAATACCTGGATTAACTTGAACGAAAAAATCGTGCAATAACAAAGCAATTCAACGGTCAAAGTTGTGCAACTCAAGCGCGATTTGTAAAATACTGTAGGCAGCTTATATATATATAGAAATCTCGCAGCGTAATCATTGGTTCGGAACCCACAGTGATAAAGATTTTTAACCGACGATAATATAATTTTATCATGCCTTCTATTTGTAATTTTTACTATTTACTGACGCAGGCACAAGAAAATAAAACAAAAAGGCATAATAAATATTTCCACGATTCTAGCTAACTGATAGATCTGCTCGTGCGGTCAATCCAAGTTCAAATCGCCCTCCTCATATGACCGATGTAACCGTTTTACTTGATAATAAGACAAATAGCCGACTAAATATCCCGGGAGAAAAGATCCACGAATAAAAAAAAGTAAAAAACGGGAGAGCAATTCGTTTATCATTACGATTTCGTGCAACGCGGTGCACACTCGTTGAAATAAAAAGAAGATATCGGTAAGAGACGAGGTGGAGGAAGCAATATTTATGTATATAGTCGCGAGGTCGAGTAGTCGAGAATTTCGTTTGCATGGAAACGTTATTTTTTGTTACCATCCCATCGCCCACTGTCTCCATGCTATTTCTTTGTTGCCATAGCTCTGTACTCACCTATGGTAAGATTTCATGGAGCAAGATCTGTGTGAAAAAGATCATTCCCTCGTGACCCTCGATCGACCTTAGACTAGAATACTCCGACAACTCTCATCTGTTTTCTGGCAAATCTGCTATTATCAAGTGTGAAAGATTGAAATGTGTTTATTTCAGTTTCGAATTTCGAAGTTTCCACGTTCGACGCACGCTTCTTAAAGTTAAAGATTCATCGTATTTAAATATACGCCTGGAATTTTGAAATCCCCAAGATTTTATTAAATTTATCGAACTTTTTGATATAAACGAGTCTAATGGATTTTCGCGAAGAATTTTGGTACGAGATTCTTGACGTTATATTGACCTCGAGGCAGCTTTGAACGCAGAAAGAACTTGGAATGCCGCACGTGGAGTCTAGGAGTCGTAACAATTGAGAGACACGATTGTGTCGAATGCGGAAAAGTTATATCTCTTGTCCAGGCGATAAAATATACGGTCGATCATAAAAATTGCTTATCGTATTGGTGAATTACGACGAGGCAAAAATAAGAAAAACTGAGGACTTCATGTTGAAGATTGTTTCTTTTTATTTATATTTCGATCCACGATTAGTTACAGTTTAACTTCGATCGATTTCTATTTGAGCGGCACCTTTAACAATGATTGGGCCCCTTGTCGATTTGGCTGGGGATCCAAGTTCTCCTTGTCCGAATCAGGATTTTGATGAGAGCCGTCCGAATCTTCATCACTACTATCACTTTCGCAATGAAAGTTAACCAAGGTACCCTCTTGTCTTGGAAGTCTCGTTACCGGGACGCTTTTACATGACCCGCCCTTGCAAACCTAGAACATCGACGCACTGCTTATCTTTTCCATCCACGTTTATGCATTTTGTTTCTAACAATTTATCGTATATTTGAAAGTTACAATGATTCGGATTAAAAATACAATGATTACATTCGTGAAAACTACGGTTATCAGGATGGTAGAAAATGGTCAGCTCTTGGCGGGTTAGTTGATTATTCAATTGACTTATTTCGTCGAAAAAAGTTTCACATGATGTATCGAGGGAAAAGGGAGACTTACATTTAAACGGCCACAAATCGTTCCGTTCACGACACCAATCGGGCGTGATATGTAACCTGGATGGGGCGGTAGGCTGTGAGCGCAGATCACACCTGCGCAGATCGCCGGACTGGCAAGGGGCACTCCATTCTGGAAAGAAAATCGAGATATTCGAATAAATTATTCGAACTCTGAAACAATCTTGTACAACGTAAGCGGTCAAAAAAGAGTTACTTACCGAACACACTCCTGCGTGCCCAAGGGTACGGCATTGCTGCGCTACAGTCGGCACGGTCGCGGGCTGATTTTTAATGATCGATTAATTAAGATTAATTTATTCAAATATTTAAGGCACACTTTGTCAATCTCGGCACTTTTCTTCTGTCGTTTTATTACAATTTCTTTTCTTTCTTTCATAAGAAAAACTTTCTTATTGTTGAGTTTGTTTTCTTTTCATCCTGAGACAAAATAGTATTGAACTAGTAATTATTAATTGCATTTACGTGACCGAAGTGAAGTGTACCAATTGACAATAGATGCAAGATTCTCTACATAGATGGGCGTTCATATTTACTAGCCAAGCGAGGTCATCGCCCATCACTACGCCGACTACAGTCAAGCATAAGCCAAAAATGAACACGGCGCGTGCCATCTTGATTGATACCTTTAATCTGATCAAAATACGAAGGAAAAAAACGACGTGATTTCTTTTTACAGATCTTCCTCATCTTTAATATAACGATCTTTAATTACCGGTTAAAATTGCAAAGTTTCAATCAAATTATAAGATCCTGCAACCAATGAAGTGAACAAAATTAAGATTCAATGTCAACTCAACGTCAAAGTTGTGCAACTCGAGTGTGATTTGAAAAATACCGTAGGCGGCTTATATACCGAAAGCTCGCAGCGTAATCATCGGTTTGGAACCGATAGTGATAAACTTTTTTATAACCGATGACAATATAATTTTATCATGGTGTTTATATATAGTTTTTACTATTTACTGACTCAGGCACAAGAAAATAAAACAAGAAGGCATAATACATTTTTCCGCGATTCTAGCTAACTGATAGATTTGCACATGCGGTCAATCCAAGTTCAAATCGCCCCCTACGACCCTTCCGATCACCGACGTAACTGTTTTACTTGATCATTAGACAAATACCCGAACGAATGTCCCGGGAGAAAGGGCTCGCGAATAAAAAAAGTAAAAGATGGGAGAGCAATTCGGTTCCCATTATGATTTTGTGCAACGTGGTGTGCACTCGTTGAAATGAAAAGAAGATATCGGTAAGAGACTAGGAGGGTTGGGGGTGAAACCGACAAAAGACGCTAAAATACGAGTGAAGCGTAGTCGAAAGAGTGAAGAGTCGTCGAAAATTTCATTTGCATGAAAACGTTATTTTGTGTTACCAATCTCTAGTCCATTGTTTCCATGCTATTTCTTTGTTGCCATGATTCTCTACCTACTCATAGCAATATACGCTGATAGAGCGACGACTAATCGTATTTTACATTTTTTACGGAGCAAGATTTGTATGAAAAAAATCATCCCCTCGTGACCCTCGATCGACCTTAGACTAGAATACTCGGACAACCCTCATCTACTTCCTCGCAAATCTGCTACTATCAGGTGTGACAGAACGAAGTGTATTTGTTTCAGTTCCGAATTTTGAAGTTTCCAAGTTCGACGCGTACCTACATACTTCTTATAGTCAGAGGGATATGACCCTCTGACTATAAGAATTAAATATACACTTGGCATTTTGAAATACCCATAATTTTATTAAATTTATGGAACTTTTTGATATAATCGTGTCTACTGGATTTTCGCGAAGAATTCAAATACGAGAATCCTGACATTATACTTACCTCGAGACAAATTTAATACAGAAAAACCTTGGAATTCCACACGTGGAGTCTAGGCGTCGTAACAATTGAGAGATACGATTGAATCGAATGCGGAAAAGTCGTATCTCTTATCCAGGCAATAAAATATTCGATCGATCATAAAAATTGCTTATCCTATTGGTGAATCACGACGAGGCAAAAATTAAAAAAAAAAAACCGAAGACTTCATATTGAAGATTTTTTAAAATTTATATTTCGCATCTATTGTCAATTGTGACATTTTATTGCGATCATGTAAATGCAATAAATAATTACTAGTTCAAAACTATTTTGTCTCGGGATAAAAAGAAAAAAAACTGAAAAATAAGAAAGTTTTTCCTGAACTAATGAATTAATTACCAAACGGCAATTAAAGAAAAATATATATTAAAATGATTGACGAAAAGTGTCGAGATTGACAAAGTATGCGTTAAATATTTGAATAAATTAATCATACTTAATCGACCGTTAAACACCAGCTCGCAAGGGTGCCGACTCCAGCGGAGCAATGCACGAGACTCGATATAGTCCAGTCGGAATAGACATAATTTCGATCAAGTTCTATTCTAAGAGCCCAGCGCTTAGCCAATTTTTTCCTAGGTAGTATGGACCCCCACGAATATGCCCTCAATTTGTCCCCGACAGAACCCGTGTTTTGCAGCCAGGAAAGTTATTGAAACAAATAAAAATCGTTATTTTCGAGTTTTCTTGATTGGAACCGGTTTTTTTAAAAAAATTTTACAATAAAAGTTGTGCGTTATCATGCCCTCTACAAAATCAGTTCTATGGAAAAATTACGTAAGATTGTTAGTTTAACAGTAAATTGTAATTCTTTCGGGTTCGGTAATACAGTTTTGTAATCAAATTTCAGTTAATAGTTTTGTAAATAATACACTGTAATAAATGAGATTTCGCAAAAAATACTTTCGTCATATGTTTGGCCCCATTACATGTACTATTTTATTTGGCACGATAATATAACAATGCAAAATGTTGAATATTACGATGCGTGAAATATTACAATTAAAATGACGATGCAAAAATTATTATCAGCCACTTTTAATTGAGACGTGCAACAATACTGAAGATCTTTCATTTTCAATAGTGTATTCGAGTTGAGGGGAAAAAATACAATGGTTTAAAAAAAAAATTATTCTACGTCAATTTTTAAGAAAGTTATATAAATTGTTGAGTAAGCGCTCGAGACGAGGCACGGGGCCAGGAGCGCGACCCCCACCACGCCGCCCGTCCGCGTCGACGACGGCGGGTGCAGATCCGCGCGCGGCCGATTAAAATGACTCGTCCACTGCAACAAAATTAACGCTCGGGAGAGTTTGCATCCAATTGGATATTGTGTAGAAAAGCGCGTAGAAAGCTGTAAGACTTGAATTTTGCAAAAATGTTGTTTAGAATAATGTTAAATTGACTAAACGTAAACATATCCATATCTTTGTTTTTAATTGAGATATTGAGACTTTTTTTTTTAAATTGCGCGTCTCGCAAATATGCATACGATCCATGAAAAATTTTCTAGTTACGTCAACGGATTAAGGAGTTATTCCTATTTGTATATAAGTACAAATTTTAAATCGTCCGAAAACGGACATTTTTATTAACGATTTTTTTCTAGTCGATCGATTCCTCAAAATACTTGGTGAATCGAACCACCTGAATTTTTTTCGGCGCCGTGCGCCTTCAGGTACAGACGGGAAAGGCAAACCCTTTTTTTTCGTAGGTCTAGAATTGTTGCTAAAGTTTGCGACGCACGTGGATAAACTTTACGTGACTCTCTTGGGAGTGGCGTTATCCACATGATAAACTACTTTAAAAATCGAAATGTATATGTATGTAATGTTATAATATGGTAAATTGTTGCGAACGTGAACCCGAAAGAATTACAATGTACTGTTAAACTAACAATCTTACGTAATTTTTCCATAGAACTGATTTTGTAGAGGGCATGGTAACGCACAACTTTTATTGTAAATTTAAAAAAAAAACCGGTTCCAATCAAGAAAATTCGAAAATACCGATTTTTATTTGTTTAAATAACTTTCCTGGCTGCAAAACACGGGTTCTGTCGGGGACAAATTGAGGGCATATTCGTGGGGGTCCATACTACCTAGGAAAAAATTGGCTAAGCGCTGGGCTCTTAGAATAGAACTTGGTCGAAATTATGTCTATTCCGACTGGACTATATCGAGTCTCGTGCATTGCTCCGCTGGAGTCGGCACCCTTGCGGGCTGGTGTTTAACGGTCGATTAAGTATGATTAATTTATTCAAATATTTAACGCATACTTTGTCAATCTCGACACTTTTCGTCAGTCATTTTAATATATATTTTTCTTTAATTGCCGTTTGGTAATTAATTCATTAGTTCAGGAAAAACTTTCTTATTTTTCAGTTTTTTTTCTTTTTATCCCGAGACAAAATAGTTTTGAACTAGTAATTATTTATTGCATTTACATAATCGCAATAAAGTGTCACAATTGACAATAGATGCAAAATTCTCTACACAGATTGTCATTCATATTTACTATCCAAGCGAAGTCATCGCCCATTCCTACACCGACTAAAGTCAAGCACAAGCCAAAAATGAATACGGCACGTGACATCTTGATCGCAACTTCTATCTGACCAAAATCTAAAAAATAACGTTATAAATTGTGAAAATACGAAAGCAAAAAGCAACATGATTTCTTTTTGCAGATCAATACCACGTTTAATATCACGATTTTAAATTCCTTGGTTGCAATTGTAAAGTTACAATAATATTATAAATACATGCAATCGATGAAGTGTAACAAAGTTAAGATTCAATGAAATTCCAATACCTGGATTAACTTGAAAGAAAAAATCGTGCAATAACAAAGCAATTCAACGGTCAAAGTTGTGCAACTCAAGCGCGATTTGTAAAATACTGTAGGCAGCTTATATATATAGAAATCTCGCAGCGTAATCATTGGTTTGGAACCCATGGCTTTTCGCGAAGAATTTTAGTACGAGATTCTTGACGTTATAATGACCTGGAGGCAGCTTTGAATGCAGAAAGAACTTGGAATGCCGCACGTGAAGTCTAGGAGTCGTAACAATTGAGAGACATGATTGTACCGAATGCGGAAAAGTTATATCTCTTGTCCAGGCGATAAAATATTCGCTCGATCATAAAAATTGCTTATCCTATTGGTGAATTACGAGCGAGGCAAAAATAAGAAAAAACGAAGACTTCATGTTGAAGATTGTTTCTTTTTATTTATCTTTCGATCCACGATTAGTTACAGTTTAACTTTCGATCGATTTCTATTTGAGCGGCACCGTTGACAATTATTGGGCCCCTTGTCGATTTGGGTTGGGAGGCTCCACGTTCTCCTTGTCCGAATCAGGATCGCCAACTTGGCAAGGAAAGCTAACGGTGGAACCCACTCGTCTTGGAAAGTTCGCTATCGGGACTCTTGTACATGCCTGTTTCTTGCAAGCCTAGAACATCGATGCACTGGTTACCTTTCCCATCTATGTTTATACATTTTGTTTCTGACAATTTATCGTATATTTGAAAATTACAATGATTCGGATTAAAAATAAAATGATTACATTCGTGAAAACTATGGTTATCAAGATGGCAGTAAATGGTCAGCTCTTGGCAGGTCAGTCGATCGTTCAATCGACTTATTTCGTCGAAAAACGTTTCACACGATATGTCGAGTGAAAAGGGAGACTTACATTTAAACGGCCACAAATCGTTCCGTTCGCGACAGCCATGGTCCTTGATACGTAGACTGTATCGGCCGGTAGTCTGAGAGCGCACATCACACCTCCGCAAACCGCCGGAGTGGCAAGGGACACTCCATTCTGGAAAGAAAATCGAGATCTTCGAGTAAATTATTTGAACTCTGAAACAATCTTCAACAATGTAAGCGGTCGAAAGAAAGTTACTTACCGAACATACTCCTGCGTATCCAAAGGCAATGCATTGCTCCGCTACAGTCGGCACGGTCGCGGGCTGATTTTTAATGATCGATTAATTAATATTAATTTATTCAAATATTTAACGCACACTTTGTCAATCTCGACACTCTTCTTCGGTCGTTCTATTACAATTTCTTTTCTTTCTTTCATAAGAAAAACTTTCTTATTGTTGAGTTTGTTTTTTTTTTCATCCTGAGATAAAATAGTGTTGAATTAGTAATTATTAATTGCATTTACGTGACCGAAGTAAAGTGTACCAACTGACAATAGATGCAAGATTCTCTACATAGATGGGCGTTCATATTTACTAGCCAAGCGAAGTCATCGCCCATCACTACGCCGACTACAGTCAAGCATAAGCCAAAAATAAACATGGCGCGTGTCATCTTGACTGATAACTTCAATCTGATGAAAATCTAAAAAAATAACGGTATAAGCTCAACTGAACGTCAAGGTTGTGCAACTCGAGTGTGATTTGAAAAATACCGTAGGCAGCTTATATACCGAAAGTTCGCAGCGTAATCATCGGTTTGGAACCGATAGTGATAAATTTTTTAATAACCGTCGACAATATAATTTTATTATGGCTCTAATAGTTTTTACTGTTTACTGACTCAGGCACAAGAAAATAAAACAAGAAGGCATAATACATTTTTCCGCGATTCTAGCTAACTGATAGATTTGCACATGCGGTCAATCCAAGTTCAAATCGCCCCCTGCGACCCTTCCGATCACCGACGTAACTGTTTTACTTGATAATTAGATAAATACCCGAATGAATGTCCCGGGAGAAATGGCTCGCGAATAAAAAAAGTAAAAGATGGGAGAGCAATTCGGTTTCCATTATGATTTTGTGCAACGTGGTGTGCACTCGTTGAAATGAAAAGAAGATATCGGTAAGAGACTAGGAGGGTTGGGGGTGAAACCGACGAGAGACGCTAAAATACGAGTGAAGCGTAGTCGAAAGAGTGAAGAGTCGTCGAAAATTTCATTTGCATGAAAACGTTATTTTGTGTTACCAATCTCTCGTCCATTGTTTCCATGCTATTTCTTTGTTACCATGACTCTCTACTTACCCATAGCAATATGAGCTGACAGAGCGACGACTAATCGTCTTTTACATTTTTTACAGAGCAAGATCTGTATGAAAAAAAAATCATCCCCTCGTGACCCTCGATCGACCTTAGACTAGAATACTCCGACAACCCTCATTTACTTCCTCGCAAATCTGCTACTATCAGGTGTGACAGAACGAAGTGTATTTATTTCAGTTCCGAATTTCGAAGTTTTCAAGTTCGGCGCGTACCTGCTTCTTATAGTCAGAGGGTCATATGTAAATATACGCTTGGCATTTTGAAATACTCACAATTTTATTAAATTTATCGAACTTTTTGATATAATAGTGTCTACTGGATTTCGGCGAAGAATTCCGATACGAAAATCCTGACATTATACTTACCTTGAGACAGCTTTAATACAGAAAAATCTCGGAATTCCGCACGTGGAGTCTAGGCGTCGTAACAATTGAGAGATAGGATTGAATCGAATGCGGAAAAGTCGTATCTCTTATCCAGGCAATAAAATATTCGCTCGATCATAAAAATTGCTTATACGAATCACGACGAGGCAAAAATTAAAAAAAAAACCGAAGACTTCATGTTGAAGATTTTTTTTTATTTATATTTCGATCCACGATTAGTTACAGTTTAACTTCGATCGATTTTAATTTAAGCGGCACCTTTGGCAATAATTAGGCCCGTCCTCGATATGGCACCACATTCTCCTCGTCCTCAGAAAGCTCCTCATAATAGTTGTCCGATTCATCATCACTATCACTTTCGCAATGAAAGTTAACCCTGGTACCATATTGTCTTGGGAACCTCGTTACCGGGATTCTCTTACATGCCCCATTCTTGCAAACCTAGAACATCAACGCACTGGTTATCGTTTCAATCCATGTTTACGCATTTTGTTTCTGACAATTTATCGTATACTAGCGGTACCCGACCTGCGTTGCAACGCCGTTTTTGTTATAATTTATTTTGCAGCAAATGTAAATGAAAAAATAAAATTTTTAAATTATTTTTATTCAAGTACTTTTGGATACAGAATATTTTTTGTTTTTCCGTCTGGTCCGTTCACGAATAAATCCGAAGGTTTTCCCTTCGGATTTTCCCAAAACCTTCGGATTTATTGTGTGAAGCATTTTCAAATTTAATCCACACCCTTGTAGCGACTGTCCCTGTGCTTTGTTGATGGTCATTGCAAATGCGAGTCGAACCGAAAACTGCAAACTTTTGAAATCGAATGGCATATCTATTGGTATAATTGGGATACGCGGCAACAGTACATTCTCTCCTTTAAATTTTCTATTTAAAATCGTTGCTTCGATAATATTATTCATCATCTTTTTCACCGAAAACCTGATACCGTTGAAAGAACTCACAATTGTTCAGGTACCAATTTCATGCGTACACGAACGATTTCGAGTCTCGCTTCTCGTTGCTCGTCTGTTTCTGAAGCTCGTAATGTTTTACGCTTTTTTGATCGACATGTAGATCTACTACTAGCTTTTCGTTTTGGTGGCATGATTAATCCGACATTAGCTGTCAAATGAATTATTTCACCGAAACGAAAATCGAAATAAAAGACACTCATTTGTTTTAAATATGTATATATGGTACCGAGTCGATCGAGTCGTTGAAACAAATGATTATGTTTTATTTCGCTTGACATTTTGGTAGCATACTTTGACAGTTGTCGAATAATCTCTATATACAGGGTGAATCACATAAAGTGTCGCACAGCGAATTCTGAGGTAGATGAGGCCATTACAAACAATAGTTGCAAATAAACATTAGGGATATTGTTAATAATTTATGAGATATAAATTTTTTAAATCGGTTCAATCAGAGCGCGCCGAGAAGCATTGAAGCCGCCTACCCCCACTCTAGCCGTAGATATAGCATAGATTAGGGCGTTACATTTGGGTTTGCAAAATTCAGAGCAGTTAATTTTATTGATTGCATTAGTACGCAGTCATATTTTGTTCACGATCATTGGGTGCTCTGAATTTTGCGCAACGTGCCGACAAGCGTTGAAGTCACCCACTCCCCGCCTAAATTCAGAGCAGCGAATGCCCAAGAAAAAAAAATGACTGCGGAAACATATAAGCAATCTAATTGACTGCTCTGAGTTTTGCAAACCCAAATGTAACGCCCTAATCTATGCTCTATCTACGGCTAGGGTGGGGGTGGAGGTGGGTGGGTTCAACGCTTATTGGCACGCTGGGCAAAATTCAGAGCAACCAATGACCGTGAACAGAAAATGACTGCGTAATAATACAATCAATAAAATTGACTGCTCTGAATTGTGCAAATCCATATGTAACGCCCTAATCTATGCTATATCTATGGCTAGGGTGGAGGTGGGCGGCTTCAACGCTTCTCGGCGCGCTCTAATTGGATCAGCTTTAAATATTTATATCTCGTAAATTATTGACAATATCCCTAATGTATATTTTCAACTTTTGTTTGTAATGGCCTCATCTACTTCAGAATTCGCTGTGCGACAATTTATGTGATTCACCCTGTATAATGAAATTATGTATCATCTATACCTCTATCTATCTCTAATCTATATCTTAAATGAAATTATTAACAGATCAACAAACAAACATTCTTTCATTTTTAAACATAAGATTTCAAGATTACAATGGTTCGGATTAAAAATAAAATGATTACATTCGTCAAAATTACGGTTAACGGGATGGTAGTAAATGGTCAGCTCTTGGCGGGTCAGTTGATTATTCAATTGACTTATTTCGTCGAAAAAAGTTTCACACGATGTATCGAGTGAAAAGGGAGACTTACATTTAAACGGCCACAAATCGTTCCGTTCGCGATAGCCATCATCCTTGGTACGTAGACTATATCGGCCGGTAGTCTGAGAGCGCACATCACACCTCCGCAGACCGCCGGAGTGGCAAGGGACACTCCATTCTGGAAAGAAAATCGAGATCTTCGAGTAAATTATTTGAACTCTGAAACAATCTTCAGCAATGTAAGCGGTCGAAAGAAAGTTACTTACCGAACATACTCCTGCGTATCCAAAGGCAATGCATTGCTCCGCTACAGTCGGCACGGTCTCTGGCTGATTTTTAATGATCGATTAATTAAGATTAATTTATTCAAATATTTAACGCACACTTTGTCAATCTCGGCACTTTTCGTCGATCATTTTATTACATATTTTTCTTTAATTGCCATTCAATAATTAATTAATTAGTTCAGGAAAAACTTTATTATTATTGAGTTTTTTTTATTCATCCTGAGACAAAGTAGTTTTGAAGTAGGAATTATTTATTCCATTTACATGACCGAAGTAAAGTGTAACAATTGACAATAGATGCAACATTCTCTACAAAGATTGTCGTTCATATTTACTATCCAAGCGAAGTAATTGCCCATCCCTACACCGACTAGAGTCAAGCATAAGCCAAAAATGAACACGGCACGTAGCATCTTGATTGCAACTTCAATCTGTTCAAAATCTAAAAAAATAACGTTGTAAGCTTTCAAAATACGAACGAAAAAACCGACGTGATTTCTTTTTGCAGGTCTTCCTCATCTTTAATATAACGATCTTTAATTACCGGTTAAAGTTGCAAAGTTTCAATCAAATTATAAAATCCTGCAACCGATGAAGTGAACAAAATTAAGATTCAATGAAATTCAAGTACTCGGATTGTCTTAAAAAAAAAATTCTTCAGTAATGAAGCAACTCAACGTCAAGGTTGTGCAACTCGCGGTAGGTTTGTAAATACTGTTGGCAGCGAATATACCGAAACCTCGCAGCGTAATCATTGGTTTGGAACCGATAGTGATAACGTGCATTAACCGACGACAATAAAATTTTATCGCAGGCACAAGAAAATAAAACAAGGAGACAAATAAATCAAGTTCAGATTTTTTCGATTTTCAGTCACTTCGCGCGAAAGCAAAAAAATATCTTAAGACCACGTTAATATTGATTATTGTACGAATACGTGAGCAAACAATAGTGGACTATCAAAATATTCTAAATTTCTTAAACTATAAATAATTTATATTATTTATAGTAAAAAGAATTATAGTATTATTTATAGTAAAAATATCCGCAACAAAGGTTGTAAAATGTTAAGGGAGCTTTCCAGTGTGACAGCCCGAAAAATCGCTGTTTTTCGCGATTTTTTTTTTTTAAAGAAAAAATAATCTAATTGGTCTGGTTTTTTTTTGTATATTAATTGGGTATTGAAGAATACAAAACAATTTTTTAAAGATCGATTTATTTATTAATTAATATCTATAAAAATGATGAAACAATTATTGCAGAAAATGCACTTGGATGTGGTGTCCACGTTGGGGGTCACAATTTTGATCTGAAACAAAAAACACAAAAAAATTATTGATCGGTATATAATTGGCTTTCGTGCTATGGAGGCTTTTTTTTTTTTTTTGCAAAAATTGCGCCGGTTGGAACAAAAAGTATCGATTTTAGCATTTTTTTTGGCAGTTTTTTTTACAAAAAAATAGGAAGATGACAAAAAAAAAGCTTCCATAGCACGATAAACAATGACGTTAAGAATATTGTGTAAAAAATTCAACTCGATAGCTTTAAAACTCTGCCCTCCAAGTTGGACACCGTTTTGAAAAATGCTGTTTCGAGAAAAACGCGTTCAAAGTTTCAAGTGAGGAAATTTTAGGTAAATCGTTTACTTACGGTCAATCAGCGATGCCAGGTCCATACAATATCCCTTCTGCTTCTTCGAAACGAGTGTATACTATTCGATAAAGCAAAAAAAAAATCGATTTTTTGAAAATTTCACACTGGAAAGCTCCCTTAATAAATAAACAAAATGAGCCGATAATATTTGACTACTTAAATATTCTAAACTTCTTAAACTATAAATATAAAATATTCGAAGAAGCGCCGTGGCTCAGGGAATAGAGCTCTGGACTCGCACGCAGCGGACCAGGGTTCGATTCCCATAGTCGACACGAATTGAAAAAAATTTTCTTGCAAATGTTTTTTTCTGCAATCCTAGTGATTCGGATCCCACCAAAACAAATGTCCAACCTCTCCGTGGTGCGTGGGAGGTCGGTGTTCGGGTTTGGTGCTCCCGCAAGCCGGTTCTCATCGCGCAGATGGCGTCACCGGCCGGGCAACGGAGGTGGCTCATCGTACCACAGCTGAAGAGGAGTTGTCGCCGGGGCCCTAGGTTAGGGTGTCTCTTGATGGTCGTACTTGAGTTTACTCGCATTGCCACTGAGAGAAAACTAGGCAGGTACCGACCAGTATCAACGGAGAGTTTGCTGCATTTTCCCTTCGTCCGTAGCAAATGCGAAACAGAATAACGGGAGGGTAGAGAAACAAGGCGAAAGCTTACTGCAGTCGGATTCTCCCATAAAAAGAGAGTAAAGGTAGAGGAAAATGAGATTTGCAAAGCTTATCCAAAACCCGAGACGGGTAGACAAGAGAAATTCACGAATACAAATATAAAATATCCGGAACGAAGAAGGTTGTAAAAATTGAATAAATAGACAATTTGAACAAAGAAAATTTGACTATCAAACTAAATTTCTCAAACTACATAATGTGACAGGAATTCTAAAATATCGAATATTTAAAATCATATTTTGCCGCCGGCAAATAAGCCTTGATGAGGGAAAGCGCTTGCGCGTAATATCGATCTTATAATTCTCGATCAAGTAGAGCTAGATCCCAAGAAGAGGGCGGAATTAACGAGAGCGAGAGTGTCGTGGAACGAACATCCCTCTATACTCCTTGTCTAGCTGTCGTCTTATCAATCTTTTCCGCGAGTAACCTTTGTCGAAATCCACCGTAGACCACTGTTAAATTGAAATCGTTATTGTACAGTTATTGAAAAAGTTATTGTAAAACCACACTGTTTGACAAGTCTTTTGTCAAACAGTTCGGTTGTTTTGTCTCAAGAGCTCGAGAAAGTGTATCTAGTGTAATAAGTAAATTTGTCAATCTCGGGGAACGGTCAGTCGAGGACCGAAAACTGTTCTGTAACACGAGAGACGAGTAATTGTTAAATAAATTTATAGTTTTCTTTCTTGTAGTCAACGAAACTTTTTGATGACTCCACGACTCCTCGGGTCATCCAACTGTATCCTCCCTGTGTGAGTCTCACATTATACATATTTGACGTTTATTGAGTGTTAGCCTCATAAAGCTAACTGACGCCCAACTATTTGTTGAATAATTTGATAATATTTATTAACCCTTCGTCTGCAAACGTGGGTCGTTCGTGTCCGAGCGAAAACCGTTTTGGTTTGTACCGCGAAAATAGGGGAAGGGCGGACACTCCCCTTTACCTGAAAAAAAAGTTATATAGGAAGGGGAACCGACGCCCAAGTTTCAAAATTTTAGTACCTTCCAGGTAATTATACCGAGCACTCAACTTTGCAGAGGACACAAATGACCCAGGTTTGCAGACGACGTGCACAAAATAGGTAAGTTCGTGAAATTTTTTTTCGTGTTTTACGGTGATTTTGGCATCAGTAATTATGCCAAAAATAGTCAGTATGCCTAAAAAAAATTTTGGAATTTGTTTATGCAGAATTTTCAAAAATGGAGCAACGATCGGCTCCATCTAATTATCAATTAAAATACTCTGTTAGATTGAGAATCGTAATAATATGTTATTGTAATAACTTTTTATGGTAAAAAAAGAAAAAAAATTGTTGCTAATAAAATGTGTAAAAAGCAATATACATTGTACGTAATTTATTGCCCATTTTCATGTCCAAAACTTAAGCACTTAACTTTAAATTAATGAAACAAAATATTTTTTTTCTTAAAGATACAATCTTTACCTTTAATTTCCAGTTTGAAAAATTACGGTACCTTTTTTTTTGCTGAGTTACAATTTTTTTTGTAAATCAAAATTTTTTTCCAAACTTTTTTATTTATTTAACAAAAAAATATATGAAAAAAATTTGTTTCAGAAATTTTACAAATGGAACTTTAAAATGAATGTTTTAAGAAGTAGCCTGAATTTTTTCAAAATTTTCTGAGTACATTAAGGGGATGAAATAATGGCCAGACGCGAAATACCCACGTTTGCAGACGAGAGGTGCGAAAAAAACGTTTGGAGACGAAGTGTTAAACCTTCCAAAAGAGCCCTGCCAGCCGTTGACCCAGGCCGCGGCATGTGAGGGAAACAAGAATCCCGTCTCAATAAATATGAAATATCCGCAACGAAGGCTGTAAAAATTGAATAAATAGACAGGACCATTCGGGAAATGAACGGGAACGAGCTTACGCTTCTTACAATAACAACTATTTATTTCCATACGTAGTAATGCTGAATTACATGAATACACTTCATTTGCCTTGATATTTAGATTGTATGAGTCCGGTGCGGCGTGCGGATGGGCTTGTGTCTTCGTTACGTTTTCTTTCCATCTTTTATTATTTCTTAAACCGATTCTTCATCGTGCAAGTAGAGACACATTCTCACCTCATTCTCCGCTCTTCTGTTCTGACGGTAGTTATTTGTGTTTTTTATTTGTTTCTCCGAAGATACGAGAGCTGACTTATATCCCTTCGTGGGCATACTCGCGCGCGCGCACTCTCTCTCTCTCTTTCTCTCTCTCTCTCTCTCTCTCTCTCTCTCACACACACACACACACATACACGCGCACGCGCGCGCGCGACGTATACGTATATGTATGTTTTGTATATGTATATGTATACGTACGAGTTTCATTCGCACGATTAAATTCCTCCGCTTTGTTTATCAGCGAATGGCAAATACAAATTTGTCTAAATTGGTGACTTTAGGATTCTCTATATTCAACTTTTTTTGTTACTTTTTCGAGTTTGTGTTGTGTTTGAATGTGTCTGGGTTTGGCGGGGGAGGGGGGGGGCGTGTACGCGCGCGTGTGTGTGTGTGTATGATCTTTCTTTATTTTTCTTGGTGTAATAGACTTAGCCTTCTACCTAGACACTACGATTATGTGAACTTTACAACACAAGAACCTCTTTTACGGTTGGGCTTTTTTTCTCCTCCTCTCTCTCTCTCTCTCTCTCTCTCTTTCTCCCTCCTCCTCTTATTCAAAAGACTTTGTACATGGATTTAAATACGTCTCTCGCGTGACCGATGAAATATGTTTCCTCCCGAGAATTCTCCACTGTAATTCTTCCCTATACCGGTGCACGTAATATGTTGTGCATGTATATACATACATACATACACACACACACACACACATATATATATATTAATCGAGGAAAATTCCAATTTTCTCACGAGATAGTAAAAAAAAGAAATTCTCACCGTCCGGAAAGGTATTTCAACGGTCGCGACGATAATCGTACACGTAAACGCCGGAACACACACGCATTATGGATTAAAATTTAGTCGTTTCTTTTTTTTTTGCTCACTTCGCTCCTCTCTTCCGAATAATAGCTAAGTTTTATTTATATAAATAGAGGTGTGTTAGATTCAAGAGGCTACTGGGCTTTTTTTTTTGTTGCTTTGCTTTTTCGTTTCGTTTCTTTATTAATTAGTTTATCCTTGTCTCCTCTCCATTCGTTCTACGTATGATACAGAAGTGAACGAGCCGCGGCTTCATCAATTATTCTCACGACTTTGACGTTTTTTCAATTTTTCACGCAATATGATCTTCGTAATCGTATTCGTCTGCGACTAGGTCTGTACAGAGATGCAAAATTATGCTAATCGATCTCAATTTTTGTTTTCAGATACGAGAATCTTCCAGTCTATCTTCAAATATGACAAAACCTCACGAAGAGCATCGTACGAAACTCGTACGATTTCTGTGAAAGATAGTTTATCGTGATTTTTGTTCGATTTAATGATTGAGTAAGACGACGCGTTCGAAGGAATCATTGCGTTCAAACGACGAGCAAAGAAAAAGTGGTGGAAAGAAAAGAAAATTGTTTTAAAATTGAATTTTTACGAAACGTATCGAAGCTGGACACCATAAATTCTCGCTCATCCACGCTTCTTTGTGTGTCACTGTGGCCCCAAAAATTCACGAGGGACGCATTTGGCTCACCAGCTTCGTACACTTTTCACGGCTCGAACATTTTCATTATTATTATTTTTATTATTACGCTTAATTTCTTCCTTTTTTTTTTCTTTCCTTCAATTATTTCGGACGTTCGACGCGACCAATCGCGTCAACGCTTTATACACCTAGTCACGAAGAACAAAAAACTTCGCCGATATCACGGATTACTTTCTCTCATTTACAAAAAAGCCTTTTGTTCGTTTCGTTTTTATTTCTCTCTCTCTCTCTCTCCCTCTCTCTCTCTCTCTCTCTCTCTCTCTATTTTTCTCTGTCTCTCACGAACGAGTGAACGCGAATGGCACACGTCTCTTTTACTCACGAATACTTACTTGTGAACGCCCCCTCTTATTAATTAACTACTTAATCGCGATCGATATTAGGATATTACCATTGTGGTTATTATGATTATTATTTTTTTATTTACGGTCTATAGGAACACATGCATTCACGACTCGCACTCACAAACAGTCTTTATAAATTATATCTCTCTTCTCTCTTTTTCTTTTTTCTTAATTCTCTCTCTCTCTCTCTCTCTCTCTCTCTCTCTCTCTCTCTCTCTCTCTCTCTCTCTCTCTCTCTCTCTTGCCTCGCTCTCTTCCTATCATTCTTTCTCTTCTCTTCCTTGTTTACGTGTTTTATATTTTCTCTCACTATTATATATTTCGTGTCAGTTTTACAAATCTCAGACGAGAAACGCCTTTATTTTTAAATATTTATCGCCGCGTGTGTGACACGAGATCGACTAGCCTCGCGCATAGATCGTTTTCTCCGCTACTTGCCTCGTTCGTAAAGTCTTGTTTTTCTTCATTTTGTAATCAATCGCATCGTACAATTAATCGCCTCACAACGCGACCAGTTTCACTCTCGAATTTTCTCATTTCTCTTCTTTTGATATGTCTTTTCGTTCGGTTTCGGCAAATAATTTTTATTTATACGAAGACATATGTGTGAATGTATGTATGTATGTGTGCCTGGGTGTATGTGTGTTTATCGTTTTTTCACTTCGAGTCTCATCTTTAATATTTGTCATACTATTTTCCAGCTGGAGAAGTCGGAACAATGCGTCCATTTTTATTCATTCTTTAATTATACATAATACCGCCCGACTATTTATACGAGATCTCTTTTACCTCGAGTGTCTCCTCCCACCTTTTTCATTTTGCTGTACATTTTACGTCCTTGTGTCTTGCAAGTATATATTCATTTTTTCTTTTCCAAAGACGTTTTTTTTTTTCAAGATACGCTCGGAGTGTATTCGTTATAAAACTTGCCCGTGTTGTCCGGAGACAACGAAGTTAGATCTTCTCTTGTTTACGCGGAAGAGCCGAGAACCAAGAAACTTCGCGATTTCTTTTTTGGTTTTGATTTTTGTTTTTTTTGTTGTTGTTTTGTTTTTGTTTTGTTTTCTTTCTTCCGGCGAATTCGAGATTTTATAGTTGCAACGTTCGCGTGACTTCACCAATTGCGCACTAATTTCTTCGTGCACTTCCGGTCTCTGTGATTGCGATGGCATCTTTGCTGGCTTTCGTGACGGACGCTTTTCCGCCGCTTCCGGACTCGCTTTACGATCGCGAATCATCGCGAATTATCCTCTAGGTCGCGCTGGTGAATAATACGGAATTCTTGTAGTAACCTGTCCGCGTTTCTGTAACAATCAGCGAAGAAAACAAAAATACAGAAATATTGAAAATTTCATTGAGCCAAATAACAATGTTTGATAATCAACGTTTTTTTTTTCACGAATTTTTAATACAAAGAATTTTCAATTTGTGTTCTAAACTTCCAAATTATTAATAAATTCCTCAGTTTTTAGATATTTTCAAACTTTAAGTAATTAATAACAAACCTAATTATTAATAAATTTCCAATTACAATAAAGTAAAAACAAAAATGATAAAATTTGAAGAATTTTTCCTTTTTTTTTAGTTTGCCAAACTTTCAATTTCTCGGTATAATATAGAAACGTAGTAGACAATTCAAGGAGAATAAAAGCGGATAGGAAGCATCGAAGTCTCGGGGACGAGTAAAGGAGCTCTCCGCTCGAATAAGGTCGAGCAGTCGAGTCATCTCGACCCTTTTGCTCCTTCGCCACCGTTGGCTCTTTGAGATCGTGCCGCCACTTGACTTTTTATCGAACTGTCGTTTATGATTGAAAAAGAATGCATCAATAGTGCATCTGTCGGCTCGGACGAGATTTTCGTTTGCTCCCGAGAGTGGCCTCCGAGGCAAAAGCCCCTCCTCCCTCAAACCACCTCCTCCCTCCTCCCGTCGATATTTTTCGATCTCGCGTCTCGTTCGAACGTTACCTCGCGTCACGACCGCGGCGCCTCCTTCTTCTCAGCCGCGGGATAATTGAATTTCAGCTTTTTAATCATGAATTTTTTCATCACCAACCCGACAAAAAAAGGTGACGACTCAATTTAGATCTCCGTAAATCACTCTTCCTCCTTCTACAATGTCTGTGTAAACAAACGCACGTTATACAAATATATTCCTCCATTATTACCACATATATAAATATCTATTAGGGAGTTAAAATTATAAAAATCATATCAGCAATGTGTATTACAAATTTTTTTAAGTCCTGTCGTACGAAATTACATCGGAGAAGAAGTTTTTATCAATGTATTTGCATTCGACGCGTTAATTGATTCGTTAATTAATGAGAGATTAAAATACGTTTTTAACTTTCCATTGGGAACGAGTTAAGACCGGGAGAAGTTTCGGCGACGCGTCTTGACGGCTTCGCGCATAAGGAGAGCAAACACACGCCGAGTAAGAAAACGATTATTTCCAAGCTATTGCAGAGTCATGCCGGTGGTCGGGACCGAAAGGCGTGTACGCCTTCTGCGATCGCGATAGTTTTTGTTCTTTATCCTATCTCAACACACGTATATATATATATATATATGCTCAACCCTTTGTTACGGTAGCAAAACTTAAGGTGCCCGAGACGAAAGTTTTACATTCGCAGCCAAGTTTCAAATTCGGTGTTTCTCGCGCGTTAGCGAGAGTAAAAAGACACAACCGCAAGAAAATGGAGCCAAACCGACGGAGATCTCTTTGTCGCGAAGGGAAGCTTCGTTGGCGACGAATTTGGACGAGTTCGTAATTAAAAGAGGAATGTAAAAAATTTAGGTAAGTTTGAGGCAAAGTTTTCATCGTCGATTTTTGTAAGAAAAACTTTACTTCGGCGAATAACAATGAGTTTTGTTCGATACGAATGATTGATTGATATTTTATAAATCTATCATTGAACGAACCTTGAAGAGGTGACTTGACCTGTTCCCCCTCGGCTGCCTGATGCTGTCGCGACTTTCTTTCTTGCTCCAGCTCCTGCACCAGCGATTCTGCGACAGAAGAGAGAAAGAATGGATATTCGTATCATTCCGAAAAATGTTTATAAATCGAAGGATTTTAACGTAGAAATAAAATTTCTACGAAATTGGAGGAAAAATTAAAATAGGAACGTTAAAATCGGATACTATGATCGTTCTCTCCTCGTTTCGCAGTGTCGCTCTTCATATTTGATAAGATAGCAAATGAGCCAAATAGCGTTCAAGCCATAATCATTGATATGGTAACGATTTGAATTAATGCACCGGTGTAATCGACAAGGCAATTATTCTATCAACAATAATTAAATATTTTTCGCATCGAATAATTGCACTTCGCATAAAAATTATAAATCCTACGATAAATATACAAATCGTCAGGATATTGTATCCTCACTAATATACAATTAGGTTTTTAATTTAATCGTACGAAGAATGAAAGATTAACGAAAGTGGGGGCTACCAGTCCACTCGAAATGTTGAATTCCAGAAATATTTTACCTGAACGGGAACAGGTGAGATTGAAAAAATGTACCACGGCCGTAACAATCTTATTCGACAGAGAGAGAGAAAGAGAGAGAGACAGACAGAAAAAAGGGTTCACTCGGACTTGACTCGTCGGGGTGTGAAATCAAGAGAGGAGAAAGAGAGAGAGCGAGAGAGAGAGAGATGAAACGGGGGAGTAATTAGTGGAAAAGCAAGCCGAGACTCTCGCCCCTCATCCCTGGTAAGAGGGGGAAGGGGGTGAGTTTCGTGCCACTCTCGCGGTGCGAGAACGCGCGAGGACGACGGGGGTTGAAAAGGGATGCGGAACGCGACGAGAGTGAACGAAGGGACGGGCGGGCGAGCAAACTAAACGGGATAACGGGCTAAGGCAGGCGTGAACGGGCCCGACAAGCCAGTAGAAGCACAGAGAGAATCGCTCGCGCGCCGGGTTTGCTCACTGAATTCCTCAAGGATTAGGGGTGAAAACTGGAAAATGTCCCTTTAATGATAATACGTCGAATTAACCGGTGAACGCAGAACACCGACGCTCCGGAGATTTTCCTGAACCATTCCTTCCTTACACCATTCTACAAAACACCGCCTGTGTATTATTATTACTCGGCTGACCCTCGTGCTCGATCTCTCAACCGCGCGAGCCATACGCGTAAATTCCTACGCGTTTTATTATTATACCTACGTGGGCAAAGACTCTCATTCAAATTATCTCCCGAGATTTATAAAACCCCTGTTATGTACCAGCTGCCATCGAAGGAATGAGCGATGCGACAAGGGTGGCGAGTTCGTTTCGGATAAACTAGTGACAAAACCTCGTGGCAAATTTCAGATTGAACTTACATTAATCATTAACGGGTAGGAATAGTTAGAAAAATGACGAATTTAATATTTTGATTCGATATTTAGGTCTGTTTTACGTGGAACAAGCAAATTTTTACGGTAAGACGAGTCAGGGTTACAGGCGACGTGCAATTCGAAAACGCGATCGGTAATTTCTCTGGCAATGAGCGACCAATCGCGTGCAAATTTTAAGGGTAACTAGAGAATTATGGCAGAAAGTGATTCGAAGTATTTTTTAAAAATATTTTTGACAATAGTGTTGGAGGCGACGTTTAATTCGAAAACGTCATCCATACTTCGCCGAAACTGAGCGTTAAAGTTTTGAGGGTATCTAGAGAATTATACCAACATTAACGGGTAGGAATAGTTAGAAAAATGACGATTTTAATATTTTGATTCGATCTTTAGGTCTGTTTTACGAGGAACAAGCAAATTTTTACGGTAAGACGAGTCAGGGTTACAGGCGACGTGCGATTCGAAAACGCGATCGGTAATTTCTCCGGCACTGAGCGACCAATCGCGTGCAAATTTTGAGGGTAACTAGAGAATTATGGCAAAAAGTGATTCGAAGTATTTTTTTTTAATATTTTTGACAATAGTGTTGGAGGCGATGTTTGATTCGAAAAAGGGCATCCATACTTTCTCCGAAACTAAGCGTTAAAGTTTTGAGGATATCTAGAGAATTATACCAACAATTTAGGAAAAATAAAACGTTTAGTCACTTTTTGCCATAATTATCTAGATGCCTTCAAAATTTTAACTCGATCGGTTGCTCAGTTTCCAAAAAAATATGAACCGCATATTTTGCTAGTCGCGTGTAACGCTGATTCTTAAATTGTAAATATCTTAATTCCATCGTTATTTTGTTTTCCCAATGTGCTCGCTCGCGTCAGAAATTTTACGTGGAAGATTACCGGTCTATGGATCTTATTCCTTCTAAAGAGATACATCAAGGAGGAGGAGGAGGAGGAGGAAGGAGCGAGTTACTCGCAATGGTAAAATCCAATTGAGAAGCCATTAAAGCCCTGCTGGTTAAACTGACGGCAAGGAGAAACGGTTTGTACCGAAGCATATCGTTTATATGTATATGTATATATCATATTGCCGCTCTCCGTTGCCGTTGGGACTGTACAACGGCGGGGCCAAGATTCCATTATGCTTTGAGCAACAATAGCTGAGGGCTGTTTCTCGCGTCAGCGGGGGTGTGAATCGCGCCTGGCGTCTCGTCACTACCCGTTACACACATATATATAAATACTGTAACACGCTAAGAGACCCAAAGTTCTACATACCTATATATATGTATGGGCCGTTCTATGTCAACTTGACCAACATTTAATCCTCGATATTGTCGATTAAACTGATAAATAATCATAGCTCTAATCTTATGAAGACATTGAGACCCTTTACTCTCTAGAAATTGCCATTTTGTACGTTTCTTTCAAAATAATCGAAGTGAATTTGCAAAAATTGATTCCTTTAATAAGAATCATAATTACATATGAAGGGACATTTTTATTTTACAAAAATATTGATATTTTTGGATGAGATTCTTGGAAGTATCTTTGAGCGACACCTAGAGAGTTGATTCGCACTCGAACGTCCCATATGTATAAATGAGAAAAGGGAGTGCGAAACGCTTAGTCCCGATGTTTGCATTTCACTGAGCCAAATTACCTCGAGCGCCCTTATTCTCGGTCGCGCTCCACGCTCTGTTTTCTCGTCCCTTTGATATCCAAATGACAATTTAACTGCTCCAAGATATATACGGGAGAATTCGGGAACACACGGAGGCGTGCCAACGTCGTTTTCGTTGTCGACGCGCTTGTTGCCTGCCCGGAGGTTGAACGTAAAGAGAGAGAGAATGGGAGATAGGGAAGCAAAACTGCTTTGCCAAAATGCTCGCGAGCGAGAAAATCAGCGAACAAAGAAGGGGTGTGAGAAAGAAGGAAGGAGGGAGCGAGGGTGATGAGATATTCCGAGTTAAGCGACAGAATCTTCTCTCGCAAACCCCTCTCGGCACAGGTTCAACCGCAGATCCGACCGAGCGCATCCGATTTTAATCGTCCTCGTTGTCGTTTAGATACTCAACGATACGTGAAATGCTTCCGTCATCTTTAATCAAGGGATAAAGGACCGGGCGATGAATGCGACGCCATGAAATGAAAACTGAAGGGATATTTCTGAAATAAAATAACGTCGATTGATACGACTTTTATCAAATTACTGACATAAATATTTTTATATTCGTGACAATTTGTATTAATTGAATTTCGCGGTGGAAATAAGAAGATCTTGTCAATCTCACGGCGGAACAATCGAATTCTCGATCCCAAGATTGTCGACTCGTTTTGTTCCCGTTCAAAGGGCAGGTGCCACTTTTTCCCATCGGCACGACGGATTTCCGGGAAAATTGGACGACTCCGTGACGATATAACGAGCGAGAATCAAGGAGAGACAGAAAGAACAAAATTTCGAGTTCATTCTCAAAGTAAAAAAACGCTTTTGCTTCTTCCAAAGAAGCAAAAGAACTCTCGTATTGAGAAAAAGTGGATTACAGTGAGAAAGTGGAAGACACCATCGAGAAATACCTTGACGCAGCAACGATCCAAAACCTCCTCAGCGCCATCAGATTTTTTTCCATCTATTTTCTTTTTAATTCACGCTACCGTCTTACGCACACCCTGACAAATCGTCGCGAACAATGAGAAACAATTTCGCACCAAGGTTCGACGCGAGACTTTTTCGAACCTAAACGGTCGTGGCATTGTCCAATTCTCGTGGAGAGAACGAGACAGCAGAAGAGACCTTCTTTCTATCTTTTTTCCACCCCCGCCCTTTTCATCGTTTTTGTTGCTGTTGCCGTTTTTCTCTTTCTTATTTTTTTCCGTCTTTCCCACTCTCGCTCTCGCTTCTCCACACATTTGTTTCATTCTCCATTCGTTTATTTCTCTCTTCCTCTAGGGCAAGTCCCACAGGACTTTAGCACGGAACGAGAAGCCAGAGGAGGTCCGGTTGCTGAAAGAAAACCATCTCGCTCTTCCGTCTCCCTTTACCTCTGCTCGCGCTATGACTCTGCGTTTATCCGCACGTAATTAACTCCGGCACAATGCCACGGCCAGCAGCATCGGCAGTGGGTAGAGAGACAGAGAGAGGTTTAAGAGAGAGGACTGGCTCGCCTCGAAGAAAGAGAAGAAGCCGAGAAATCGAAAAGAAAAAAAGAAGAAAAAAATATATATTATAAAGAAAAACAAAGGAAAAAAAGAACCGGATCTGCAGCTTCTGCTTGAGCACGGCTCTATCTATCTAGTATACATATATATATATACACATATAATGCATATGTGCATGCGAAAAAGTCTCTTCTGGCTCTTATTACGAAGCGTACGATACTCTCGCGACCCGCAAAAACAAAACAAAAAGCAACAAAATACACGCATTGTGTTGGCCGGCGCCTGTGCAGCTTCTTCGATTTCCGTTCGATACCGCACGGGCTCAGCTTCCAGCAGCATGGCCTTCGCGAGACGCGTTTTGCACCGAACTCCTATGTGGCATTGTGATTTTTTTTTTTTTTCGATCGTACGCGCACGCGCTCTTCTCTCTCGTATAACTGCTACCCGCTGCCGCGAACCGCGCACTTCGATAATCGAAGATTCTCTTGCGCGATACGGCGAGAGGGCGTACACGCGTTTTCGCGACGCTATCTCGTCCAACGAATCTTGGAAATAAGACGTGCGGATTATCGTAAATCCTACCTGGATTTTTGTTTTTTCATTTTTGTTTTCTCGTTACAAATGCCGGGAATATCCCGGCATAGACGAGACAATTGTTCGGCCGGTTATAAATTTCTTGCTCGGACAGATATTCTGGAGTTAATTGATCGATCAACTAATTAACCGGTATCGATCGAGTACGTTTTCATTATTGTCAGTGTCGATTTTTTCTCGATCTTTCTACTTTTCTCACAATGTGACGTCAAACGGGGTTACTTTGAACAGATTTTGGAAATTTTTGAGAGGTCCCTGATTATTAACATCCTAAATGGCAACTTTTTGTGCTCCAATAGAACAATGTGTTGTGTCATTATTTTAATGTATTTTTTTAAAAAGTGTAAAAGTAATTACGAGTGTAGGGTTTCTTTGTCAAGGTATTAAGATACAATTTATACCGAAGATCCAACCAAAATTTTACCCACCCCCCTTTCCCCCTCCCGGGCTCCCAAAAGTTTCGAAAAACATTAGGAATGTCAACTGTTGGAACCGAGGATCAAAATTTTTTCGTCCAGAAATGGTTTGTTGTGGGGGGGGGGGGGGGCGGAATCGAAAATTTGTCGCTGATAACGATTGTGACGTTATTTTGGCCGATATCTCAAAAACTCTGGTGAAAAAACGCCAAAAACTAGAAATAAGGATTTACCCGCTTAAGGACGATAAAATCTGTATAAACGAGAATGAAACCGTGGTTTTCATATTGTTCGGTTGAGCTTAAGAAAGGATTAATATTCCCCGAAATTTAATATATGGCCAATTTCGATGAAATCGTAAAACCTCACAAAATCAACTTTTCGCGATGCTGTATCTCCGTTCTCGTTTGTCCGACAGAAAATAACACGAGTAACTTTTTGAAGAGCTCGTTGACCTCTCGATCACCAACTAAAGATCATCCGGATCACTCAAATTAAGTGGCCGTGGCGGCACTTCGAAAATCGCGATTTTCAAAACCCGCAAAAAAAAAAACACCTAGGCGATGGGGCAAACTTTTTTTGCTTCAAAGACTGTTTATTTCATGATATTCGTGTTACGTCGGAAATTTCCGATTCCCAAATGAACCTACAAAGTCTTATTGGACGAACAAAATTTTGATCCCTCTAGAACCTTGAAAGCCTCGAAAGTAAATCGAGAATGTCAACTATCAGCACTTCCTGAGGGTCGAATTTGTTTTCTTCCAAAAAGGCTTTAATTAGAGGTTACGAAATCGGAAATTTCCCGCTTAAAACGAATATCATCTTTATAATCTCGATATATCGTAATTTACAGAAATATTTACGTTTTTAATCATTGCGAAGACATTTACCGAAAACCTAAAATATGTTTTATCTTCTTAACATTTCTGACGAACAATCGAAATATATTAGATTGTTATCCATCGAGTGCTTCGAATCGTCCCTCAAAGCGCGTGAAGGAGAGAGAATCGCGTGGATAAAAAAGAAAAAAAGATACGAAGAAGTACTCGAGACGCGACTTCTCGAGAGGAGTCTCAATGTTAAAGAGGAGTGGGAGGAGGAGGGCGGATGGGCGAGCCAAGACGTCACGGTGAAGTTCAGAGGGTTGATTTCGTATAGCGTTGCGTTTTTAATGCTCTGATCTTTATGTAAAACGGAAGAAAGAGCGAGTGGCACGAGCGACAGCACACGCGCTTCTTTCCCCGCATCTTTCTATATTATTTCCCCGCTGTCTTTCTCAGTCTCGCGCACACGCCTGGAATATGCTTCACGAGAATGCGTCAAGCGAACCGTGAAATTGTATGAATCGAGAGTGAGGAGGTAGAAGAGCGGGAATAAGTGGACGAGTGAGTGGAGCCTTGCAAGCTCGGAGACACCAAAAGCGAAAGGAGAATACCTCTTGCTCTTTTGCATCGTCTCTTACCTTACGTGTCGATATATATACATACTTCTGGTTAAATCGCAAGATCTCTTCTCGACTAACTCTCTCATAATTTCAAATTTCCGCACGCTCCGAAAATCCACTTTCTCTTCACCGACTCATCTCTCTCTCTCTCTCTCTCTTTCTCATCGTTCATCTTTCTTTATCGTTTATAAACCCTCAACGAGTGAGCAAAGCTCGTTTGGCATCGACGCTTTCCGTACATTCACCCCCGTGCCGTTTTATCCAAGAGCAAGGTCGTACCTCGAGGGGCCAGAGGGGATGAAAATAAAACGTGATAATAAATAAAGGGGATGATCGGGCAATGCGAAATAACGTTCGACTCGGATCTATCGATTCCTGGAAGGCGGAACGATTCAGCCAAGACAGCTCTTTGTTTTTAATTCCAAAGCCCCGCGGCTCACGCCAGTAAATAAAAGCTCGAAAACATTGGCCCGTTTCTCGTACACCGGAACACCCCAAACAACTGCGTATTTCTCGAGCTTGTTTCTTTCTTATTTCTCGCCCGAAGGAATATCTACAGTACACAGGAATAAGAGCTTTCCCCAAATTTTATTTAAAATCTCGCTTCGTCCAACCCCCCTCGCGTTTTCCTCCCATTTTCATCCGTTACGAGAAACGAGATAAGATCTTGAAGCTCGTCGCGCTGTGCCGAGTTCGGCTGAAATTCGAACGTCTAAAAAAAATCTTTCCCTCTCCTCGCTTACTTTCTCGTCCCGGTGGAACATTTGTTTTTATATGATAATCCGGTAGCGCCTCACCGCAATATTATTACATCTTCTCGTTTCGCGTCTCACTCGCTCTTGCGATTTTATTTTTTCATTCGTTATTTTTTTTTCTTTTTCTTTTTTTTCGTCCGTTCTACGAGCGGCAAATCCCTCAACCCTCGCATAGCTATGGGCTGTGTGTGTGTGTGTGTGTGTGTACTGGCAACCCTCGCGGTTATCCTTGTTAGGGGTTGTTGCGAAAGCGTGCTCGGTGATTGTGCGTGTCTCGTGAAGAAAATAAAGAAAGACGATCGGGGTTGGAGGAAGAGGGATGAGGGGGTGGGTTTAAGCAATACGAGAAGAAACGGGAGGGTTGGATAGACGAAAAAAATTGGCCAACGAAATCGCACCTCGTAATCATCGCGCTCTGCGCTATATAAGAGGGAGAAGGGTTGGAAGGGGTAAAAATCGTGCACCTTCTACACCCTAAATATTTCCGGTCACAGACTCGCTTACCCTCGCTACCTTTCATTCATTCCGTCTCCTCGTCTCCAACCCTCAAAATTTCTCTCCTTCTTTTTCTTTTTCCTTTTCACGCACGTCGTTACTGCTGCGTTTGCCGGAAATTCACGAGCCGGAAACGCGATTTTTTTTTTACTCCAACCCTCTCGAACTTTCGACCCTTCGAGGATCTGTCGTATTTGGTTAAGAAACCGAAGGGTTAACGGAGGATTAAATTATCGCGAAGTGTTGCTCATTAACGAAATTCCTATGTAATAAAAAAAAAGAAAGAAAGAGAAAATGAAAGAGAAAGAATCAAAAAAAAATTATAAGCCCGGATTATCTGATAAAAGGATGTGTATATATTCCCGTTGGAGTTCTGAAGTTCACCGCGTGAGGCGCTAGATGCCGTTCGTTGGATCGTAATACTCGAGTACGTATAAGCCCTTTTTCTCTTTCGCGGTCTTTTTTATGTTAACGGTTTATATACGTCGCGTGTATACACGCACATTGCATTTCACGCTTTATCACTCTTGCGAGGTTATTGTCTTTTGCGTCGTTAATAAAAAAACGCGTCGCTGGCTGTCTCGTTTATATTATACGCACGTGGTATTCATCCGTGTTACAAAGAGAAGAAAAAAAAGTATACATATATATATACATATATATAGTAAAAAAAAACAACATAAGGGCTTACAACTATTCTTGGACCTTTATTCTACTCCTCCACCCCCTCTTTCTAAGCACCTACGTATATATTATTTATGTAGGCTACATTCGATAAAGCGTATGATAAGGCGTGAAGCTCATAAGCTCGAATTGATCAATTATAGATAAAATTAATCAAACAAAATGGCGTTGAATGAGGCAGCTAAATTAATTTCAATGTGCCCAAAAAAGGATAAAGGTATACGAGTGTGGAGGGGAGGGGGTGTATGTGTGTGTATGTGTGTGTGTAGAACGTGATTGAAAAAGAGTTTTAAAATGAAACTAAAAAGTATGGTGTGAGAGAGAGAGAGAGAGAGGGAGGGAGGGAGCAAGTCATCCCTCTTCCGACACCTTATTGTAGCGAAGAAAACGGTGGCGATGAGAGGGGCTGAGGGCGGGAGGAGGGAAGAGAGGGAAGGGACAGGGCAACCGCAATCATTTCAATTCCCGAAGAATTTCCAGAGACTCCGCCCATCGGATATTAAGCGGTCCGCCCGGCGATTTAGAGTGATTGCGGTCGCGAGACACGAGAGTTTTTGTGAGGCCAAAGCACTCTCGCTCCCTCGGTCATATATAATATGGCGTTTTCTTCAACGGGTTTGCACATATGAGTATTTGGCCGTGCGTGTGTCGAACAGGAAAGTACCACGGCGAGAACAACATCGAGAGACAAACGTGCATAAAGCGAGGGTGTCGGGGTAATATGGACCACCGAAATATTTCACACTGTTACGCGTGAACTCCATTAATATTCGCGATAAATTTCGAGAAACAAACGATCGAGACTTTTTAACACTCCCAGGGAAATTTGATTTTTTTAACCCATCAACGTCGTACGAAAGTTGTTCCTGGCGAAAAGAAAAAGGCTATTCGTAATTTCAATTAGATAAAGACATTTATTGGCAATATTTAGCAAAAGGTTTTAAAAATTCGAGAACTCTATTGCATTGTTGGGAACAAAATTCTGGTGCATGTTAACATTATGGTCCATATTTCCTGTCATATAATCATATATGTACGTACGTTCATCCTACAAGGAGGGGGGGGGGGGCGAAAAGGGATTTGAGGCAGAGGCTATATGCTTGCTGAGAAATTATTGCATATAGTCTGAATATTAAAGCGTGCCGGAGTGCTCCTATCCCCTTCCTCGAGCCCCCCTCCCCTCCTCCCTCACCTCTGTCGTCTTGATCCTGCTGGTGGTGGTTGTCGTGGATACGAAGGAATCGCAGTACTACGAGTATACCAAAGAGTGATAGAGACGAGGAACGACGAGAGGAGAACGATGGAGGTATATGTGTACACCGAAGAAGATGAGAAACAAGCATAGCATAGCAGTAAGGGAGAGAAAGAGAGAGAGAGAGAGAGAGAGAGAGACATAAAGACAGAAGACAGGTAGGTAACGCGTACCGAGGAGACGCGCGCGTTGGCCGCCGGGGAAATTACGGCTGCTTCCTTACGTTGCCACGAGACGCAGAGAGATGTGCATAAACTCTGCATTACGAGACAACGGTTCTCATCCGATCTCCTTCTCGCTCTTCTCACTCACCCCTCCTCACTGCCAAACGCATCTCGAACCATTTTCTTTCTGGAACGTCCCTCGAACACCCTAAGTTCGTGCGATAAGAGAAAATTTCGAAAGAACATCCGGAGAACCTTTCCATCAACGAATCTGTCTTTTACGAGAGAATTGCAACTACCCCGAAGCATAAAAAATTATGCCTCTTCGGGGCGTTGGAGAGGAACGTTATGTCATCAGCTGGAAGTATGGACGAAACAGCTGATGTTTGGAACAAGGGTAGAAGAAAGACTCGGGAGTATTGTTTCGCGAAAACCAGTGTGATGTTACCCTTCCTTCCTCATGAGGTTTCTCGCCCCAGCATCCCGCGTCTTCTGGAGAGCCACTGCTCGTATAGAATGCATGAATCCCGTGAAGACACCAGCAGAAGCGAACCAGCGAACGACGCCAACAGGCAGATAGATAGAGAGTGAGAGAGAGAGAGATAGAACGAGCCAGAGGTCCCCTCGGGTAGCGTATAAGTACCTACCTCAGACGACTTTACCTCCCAATCCTCCCTTTCCACTTTCCTTCCTACTCCATCTCTTCCATCTCGGTACCCCTTGCATACGTCTTGGCATCGTCTGGCTATAGCTACGAGTCAAGAGATAGAGAGAGAGAGAGAGAGGGAGAGGGAGGGATAGTGTTCCTACATGCATTGCCCCCCTAACTCGCCCCCTCTCAACCCAGCGTCACCACCGACCCCCTTCTCGCCATCGTCTAAATCTTCGTTGTTTATTGCAAATGGATTCCGCATCATGATGCCCTGGTGGCTTCCAGCAGGGAAAGACAGTGAGGATCTATTCAAATACGTGTTTCCTCCTCGCGAGCATCGTCGCATATTACTGGCAGAGTTTGTCCCGCACCTTCTCGTCATACTCGGTTTTCCCACCCTTCCCGACACTCGCGGGCATCTCATACATACCTCCCCTCTCCCCAACGTCGCCCCGACCACGCAGCGCAGATTTGCACTACGAAATCCCCGTTCGTGTATGTTCTAGACTTCGGGGCATACTCTCTCTCTCTCTCTCCCTCTCGCTTTCGCTCTCTCTCCCTCTCTCTCTCTCTCTCTCTCTCTCTCTCTCTCTCTCTTTCTCTATGTATATATATGTATATACGTATCGTTGTGTACATGTACGTAGAGAGCTGCACCTAGGCTCGCAGCACAGGGTTGTTATTGCCACGCTTCGTGATTGCTCCCGCTCGAAATCCTTGGAATAATTTATTTTTGCCGATAACAGGACCCCTTCTCTCCTCCTTGTTTTATGTAGAGCGGCAAGGGGGCAGGGGTGAGAGGAAAACTCACGAAATTGACAGTGTTCTCTCGTAACGATGTACAAATTTCTCTCTCTCTCTCTCTCTCTCTCCCTCTCTCTCTCTCTCTCTCTCTCTCTCTCTCCTACTCCAGTGGATAAAGGATTTGTATTCTATATACCGCGAAGGATTCCCCGGTACAACGATGTAGGTACGTATCATACGTAGCATACGAGATTTTCTTGATAATCGCTCGGAGGATCAGTCGATTCGCTCGGAAGGTCAGAAAAATTGAGTGGAGTCTGATACGCAAACGCGATTATATCGCGCGGCGTTAACACAGATTTTGTTTGCCGGTTTATCTCCTACGTTTTCACTCTTTTCTCTCGTCCTACGAGGTATCGAATACTTCCCTCCATTTTTGTTTGTGTTCGTTCTTTTATCGAAAGGCATTTTTCGTTAGCCCAAAACTTGATCGAGATAACGTTCGAACGCGGAGTTTAGACACTTGTTCGTGTCTTCGTCGAGATACCAACGTATTAAACTTATCCTTATCGTTCCAATTGCGTCGACGATCGCGACTAAAGACTTTTAATCGAATCGAAAATTACGATAGAAATTTTTTTCATTGCGATGAAACATCCCGATAGCAACTTTATTTTAGATGAATAAAAAAAATAGAAATTCGTCTTTAGTCGATCGATCGTTTTTGCAATTTGTTCGAACGTAGAAATACAACGATGATTTATTCGTGACTTTTCGTCGACCTCACTGACCTTGATAATTTTGCCAAAACGCTGACGCCTGACCACCGATGAGATCCAGACCGTAGCCCCAGCCGGGCTTTATAGCGTCGGGCGTCGATGGTTGTTGAGGCGTGCGAGGCACTTGCGACTCACGGTATTGTTGCGCCTGTTGTTGCTGTTGCTGTTGATGCGACGATTGTTGCGAGGATTGCTGTTGCGACGATTGTTGCTGTGACGATTGTTGTTGTTGTTGTTGCGATTGCTGCTGCGACGAGGGTTGAGATTGGGAATGAACCGGACTGTCCTCCGTCGCTTCCGTGCTCGTGCGAACTTCCGCCTTAACGTTTTCTGTCGGAACAAAAGCGTTGCAAGAAAATCGATAAAAATTTGAGCAAATTGTGATAACGTTGAATTAAATGTGAAACATAAATAAAACGTTTTTAATCTTTTTGTGATGAATATAATTATTTGTAAATCATTTTTAGCAAAGAGAATGATAATTAGGGAGTCGATCGCTTCGAAGGGTTGTAATTTTTCCAATTTTTGTTCGGTTTAAGGGATTACTCCAACGTTTCGTCACTTCGATTATGGCAAAATGACTGAGTCGCAACGAGAGAAATAACGTTTTAACCGGTGGCGTATCGAGATTCCCGTGGCGTTCGCGTCTTTTCCATCCCCTGTGCGATTCACCTCCCGCCCTTCGAGCGCTCACAGCTCCTTCCGTTTGATTTGAAATTAATATCGCGACTCCTCTGGGCCTGACAGGGTTAATCAGCAGCGAAAACGGCAAGAAGAAGAGGCGGGGAGTACGAAGAGGAAAACCGGAACGAGAGCGAGAGTGACGAGAGACGAGGAGCGAGGGCGAAAACGTTATATATCGGAATAAGAGATTTCACTTAAAGGGTTTCGTGTTTGAGTTTGAGTTTTGGTAGTGACAGGGACGGGGCGAGAAGGTAGTGGGCCAACAACCCCCGTTGCGATATAAGCACTCGTAAGGGGAGCGGATTTTAAGGAGGGGATGGGGAGGGGGTTGACTATCGAGAGCAAGAACGTATGGGAGAGGAAAGCTTGAAGGTGGAAGACGCGACTAAGGTGGCGATCACCAAGTAAGAGACGAGTGAAAGATCGTAAGGGAAGGTGCAAGAAGGAGAGAAATGCACTTTGGACGATGAGGGAGGGAGGGGAGGTGGGGGAAGGTCTGGATAAGTAAGGAATCATATTCTGCCGGGTGTCAGGGTGTTTGCTCTGCCTCGGCGAATTAATTAATTTATTCCGAGATCAAGCCCGAGTAGCCCCGGGCCGTCTGTGCGTTCAACGTCGAGTAAAATTGTTTCGTACGAGAGAAATTCTAGGCGGACTTATAACCCAATATTTTAAGTTCGGAATTAAGGATTGCTGTGATATTTTCGGTGGTAAGGCGTTTCGTACGGAAATCTAAAATGGGGAAAAAACGCGAGGGATAATTATTCTTGGGGAAACAATTTTGTTATCGAGTTGTTTAGATTTTGGGAATTCTTACCGGCGATCGCTCTGACTTGTTCGGACGACGCGCCTGTTGCCTTCAACGCGTCCTCCAACTGCGCTCGTCTCTTCGTCTCGAGATCCAGCTGTTCCTGGAGCCGCTTTCGCGCCCGTCGCTCCTTCTTCAGGCGTTTCTGGTACAACACTGCAATTTTGAAAAGAAAACGATCTTTTGTTAATGGATTGATTATAAAAATCGACGACTAATGACAAATGTGAATTTATAATGTAAATTAAAATTCACTAATTAACAAATTAATTAATTAACGAAACTATCATTAATTATCATTAATTAGCAATCTTATAAAAAATGTATTTTATATTCAAAATCAAAAATTAATAATTAATCTTAAACTAATGAATCTCTTTAATGATCGTTGATAGTTCGTATTACGTTCGAAAAAATGAACGACGTGTATTTTGCGAGTGGAAGAGACGACGATACGAGATCTCTCGAGGCCTGACACCTTTTTGCCCGCACCGGGTGGCTCGAACCCCCCGCGGATGCGGTTGCGAGTCCGATGGAATTATCATCCCGTATCATTGTACAGCGGGGGGTTTCGCGCCCAACTCTCTCTCTCTCTCTCTCCCTCTTGCTCTCTGGCAATGCAAAGAGGCTGACCAACATCGAAGGGCGATGAGACGGTCGCCGAGAGTTTGCTGGACGCGTCGCCGTTCGAGAGAAGGTCCACGCTGCGGAGATATCGTCCGAAAGATCTCACTCTCGATCTCCCTCTTCTTGGCGGGGGTCCAAGCTTCCCGCAAAGTCGTGCGGCGAACCAGCTACTGTTCAGTCTTCTCTCTCTGTCTTTTTCTCAGGCAGGAATTTTTATTCCTCCTGTGTGTGTGAGCGTGCTCACTACAGCTGACCGCACACTTCATCATCCTCTCTCTCTCTCTTCCTCTCTACTCATCACTTAAACGCAGCATTTTCGTCCCAGCTTGCTTTTCAATCAAATTTTCAAAACCACGAAGACAAAATCGCCACTGAATATGAAAATCCTTTATTCGGAAAAAAGTTTTGAGTCGATTCGAATAATTAACATTTCACTAAAACAGATATCCAATTTTTCATTGGACTGAAAATTTGATGAAATGGACATTAATGGAAATTTACAAAAAAAATCTCGTTCGAAAGCAAAATATTTTTTTTCTTTTACGTCGACAGTCCTCTCTTTCTGTCTTTTTCTCAGGCGCGAATTTTTATTCCTCCTGTGTGTGCGACTTCATCATCCTCTCTCTCCTTCTCTACTTATTACTTAAAGGCAACATTTTCGTCCGAGCTCGCTTTTCATTCAAATTTAGAAAACCACGAAGAGAAACCGTCACTGAATATGACAATCCTTTATTCGAAAAAAAGCTTTCAGTCGATCCGAATGATTAACATTTCACTAAAACAGATATCCAATTTTTTCATTGGATTGACAATTCAATGAAATAGAAATTATTGGAAATTTACAAAAAAAAATTCTCGTTCGAAAGAAAAATATTTCTTTCCTTCCACGTCGATAGATTTTATTTCGATCGAACGAATCCGTGTTTTTCCTCCGACTTCTCGAGAAAAGCAGTAGTCACGAATTGCCCGTAACCCTTCTCTCTAGTCAATTGGCGAGGAATGTTTCACAATCCGAACCGCAGGAAATAATATTCACTCGATTCTCGCCCAGTTCGTGATTCGTCTGGAATATCATCGACCACTCTCCTCTGACGGACATCGTAAAACCTCACCGTACCATTTTCTGTTCTGGATAATTCCGCTCGTTCATATATCTATATACACCTTTTTCTTACTGTCAGAAAATTCTGAACACGAAACGGTAAAGTATGTAAACTCTACGATCCATAACGATCGCGAGGTGAACGTTGTTTTATCTTCCTCTCTCTTTCTCCTCGGCTTTCTACCACTGTAATCCCAGTTCTCGTTCGCGTTTTCCGCAACGATCACTTCGAAAACCGAGTGAGAATCGAAGCGTGGATCATGATCTCTGCGAAACAGTGGCAAATCCGAGATCGAGACTCGAGAACGTATTTCACGCTCCATGATTTCCATTTGCCTCTCCACACATATACATATGTATTTTTTTTCTACTGTCTTATTAAATTTATACGAATGTTCGTACAAACGTCTATCCACCTTGCAGCAACAACGAGAAAGCTGTATCGAGCAGCAATGGCGTGTATCATTGGGAGGGACACGAAATCGAGCAACAATGCACGAGATACGCCACGGGTGAGACACAGAGAGCTCAATGCGCAGGACACATTGTCCATACGTTTCGCCTCTCGGTCTCGCTTCGGTCTCTCCCCGTTCGATTGTTCCAGGGAATCGATTAAGTCAGCCACCTTGGTCTCGGTCACGTGAATATAATTGTAGCCGAATAATTTACCAGTCGAGTAATCGTCGTTGTTAAAAAAACAAAAAGAAACATAAAAAAATTAATCGAAATTAGGAAACGAGAGAAATTATTGGGAATAATTAATTCGTTGGAAAGTAAGAGTTCGATTAATTTGGTTTAATTGATAATTAGCTTACTGTATAATTTTCAATATTTTCATTTCGTTCGAAAGATTTTCATAGTCGTGTGCGTGGGTCTGTGTGTGTATACGAGTCGTGTATAAAATATCGGTAAGTGCACGCGAGTGCTCGCGTATAGAAGGCGTCAGGCAAAAATAATTCGCCGATCCTGATCTCGAGTTCTCGCACGAGTATTATTATAATGCTTCGACCCGAAGGGATGGCCAAGAGAGAAGCCTCTCGTGATTCTTTTTACGCGAAGAAGAGATCGTGGTTTGATTGGCCGCTGTGGCCGCGGGTATATGAATATGCCTTCGGTGAGCGGCACCTTTGATGTCCACTCGATTCTCCCCCCTCCCTTTTACCTTTCTTCCTCCTTATCCACTGTTTAATTATTTTTCGTCATTGTCAATAAAAAAGAAACAATATTCTCGGTCATTGTACGTACACTAGACACTTGAGCAGAATAATAATAATAATTCACATGTGACATTATGCCTACACAATTATTATTCGTTTTGAATCGATATTATTCGTTTTAATCGAAGTGTCTCGAGTTATGGAAAATATTTTAAATATTCGAATATATATTATCGATAAAAATTCTCGATAAAATAATCCTCAGATTTCGATTCTCCTCTTCCATTTTACCTTTCTTCCTCCTCATCCACTGTTTAATTATTTTTCGTCATTATCAATAAAAAAGAAACAATATTCTCTGTCATTGTACGTACACCAGACACTTTCGCAGAATAATAATAATTATTCACATGTGACAATATGCCTGCACAATTATTATTCTTTTTGAATAATCGAAGTATCTCGAGTTATGGAAAATATTTTAAATATTTGAATATTTATTATCGATAAATTAAATTCTGAGATTTCGACTCTCCTCCTCCATTTTACCTTTCTTTCTCCTTATCCACTGTTTAAATAATTTTCGTCATTGTCAATAAAAAAGAAACAATATTCTCGGCCATTCTGCGTACACCAGACACTTGAGCAGAATAATAATAATAATTCACATGTGACATTATGCCTACACAATTATTATTCGTTTTGAATAATCGAAATATCTCAAGTTATGGAAAATATTTTAAATATTCGAATATTATATTATCGATAATATTTCTCGATATTATTATTCGATAAATCAAATCCTGAGATTTCGATACGGGAACATGCATACAGCGATTTCGAATAAACGCGGACGAGGAACAGCGGCGGCAGGAGCAGGAGCGGCAGGAGCAGCAGCAGCGCGGTAGCGGCATTCACGTACGGCACGAGATTACCCGGTCTGACAGGAGACGGTAGCGAGGCGTAGGTGCCACGTCGCCGTGGGCGTCTTTCGATCTTACGAGAGGAGAAACCTCTCCACTCCGAAGTACGTTACAGCTCGCGCGTTCCCGTCTCATACGTACGTATATCCACGTATATACTCGTACATATAACGTACATAATCGTACGAGTATGTGATGCGTTCGATATATATATACATATATATGTAAATATACGCAGCACGTACCATGTACCCAGTGTACTTGTCCATCCACGGACAATCTTGCTGTGTGCCCAACGGGCGAAACGAGGAAAGGATCGCTCGGACCGCGTGTGCAAGGAAGAAACGAGGTAGAGAAGACTTCCATCAATATTTTGCTGTCAATAAGTTCGAAAAATATTTCGCGTCACGGGTAAAAAAATACACATCGAAGGAATTTGTCAATACAGAATTTCATTCTGCACGTAATTGGAAAATTAATTTTAGGATTACCTAATTAAATAGATAAAGAGGAGTTTAGAAAAGAAAACAGAATAATGAAACGTCATTAAAAAGGATCATCGATGATAACAGTTTGACACAGCCTGTGCCTAAATTCAGAAGCCTTCGAGATTATCCGCATATTGCCGAGCATCAAGCTCTAACGTGCGCCAGGTGGTTGGAGCATTCGAAAGAGTGTGAGAGAGAGGGAGAGAAAGAGGGGAGGGGGAGGTGAGGGAGCAAGGGAGAAAGAAAAGACAGGGAGAGAAAGAGAGAGAGAGAGAAAGAGCAGTTGTGCACCACTGTTATGTGATTGATTCCCGGCAGACAAGGCGCAGACAACCCCTTCTCTCCCCTTTCTCCTCACCGGCGTAGCCTCCCCACTTTTCGACGATCCGTTCCTCTCACACAACTGCCCCTCTCTCCCCGCTTTTGACTCTATCGCCGTTTATCTCTCTCTCTCTCTCTCTCTCTCTTTGTATCTCTCGGTTTCTTGCCCTCTTCGAGAGGATCTTCCAAGTTCTTCCCGAGGCTCTATCCCTCTTTTAGTTTCTCACTCGCACCTCCCGACTCGTTTCCTTTCGCCTTTACTCCCGCTCTCAATCCACCTTCGCATTTACGTACAAGTCTATGCGAGGGCGACGACGACGACGAGCGATCGACAGAGAAAACGTAGAAATAAGAGATGGAAAGGAAACAAAAAACTTCGCGACTCGAGGTAAAAAAGGAACAGGGAGAGAAGAAGCGAGAATGAGAGAGAGAGTGATGAAAAGGAACTGAGGGAAGGGGCGAAAGATAGAGAGAGAGAGAGAGAGAGAAAATGCATCGAAGTGCGCGATGGCTATAACCGAACAGGAACGTCCAGGAAAAAGAGGGAGGTCGTGTCCGAGAGAGTGCAGAAGTAGTCGAAGCCAAGCGGCAAAAACAACGGCAGCTCTCTCGAGCTCCGCACCACCACCACCATCATGACCACCACCACCACCAACAGCAGCAGCAAACTCAGCACGCGGTATGGGTACGCAAGCGGGGCCCTGCTTTCCGAGAGAGAGCATTATGATGCAAAGATGGCGCGGTTGCGGCACCCTAGAATTAGCCGGAGCACTCGCCATTGGCCGCGTCGAGCAAACCACTCCTTCGCTATAACAACCGACTGCATACGATGCATACTAAGGATAAGCACGCGAGCCGACAAAGAATTGGCCGCCCTCGCGCTCCTCCGCCACACGGTTAAACGCCACGTTGCTCCGATGTATAAACCTCTTCTCCTCGGACCTCGACCGTGTATCGCATGCGTGTATGTTTAGCCCGCGTCTCGAAAACGCAAAAACCTACGAACGACGCGCCCATTCGCCCTGTGGTCACTCGGGGTTACGCGAATAAATATATTCGGGATTATGAGGTGAATTTGAGACACTGAGAAAAAAACAAATTGGAGTACGGTGGAGGAATTTAGGGATTGAGTCGTAGGAACTTGCGACGCGCGAAAGGACCGAGAACCGGCGCCATCTGCCGGCCGAAGAGGCCTACCACGCTTCTCAGCGAAGAGGAGAAAAGATGGTTCCCCCATCTGACGGACCATCCCGATAATCGTCGAATATCGACGATCCCGTGTTCTCGCGCGCGGTGTGTGTGCCAAGACGGTCAATAGATTTTCAACCGCGAGAAATCTCTTGGTCAATCTTCGCGAGTTTCATTCCCCGTCTTTCTCTCCGTTTTATACACACGTCTCTAGGGCTCACGGACGTGGACGGAGACAACGTCAAAATCGAGCTCATACGTGGAAACTTTGGCAGACATACAACGAAGGAAAGGAGAGAGAGAGAGAAAGAGGAACTTGCTTGCCCGCCTCCGTGTTACCTCCGAATCCCGTGAATGTAACTGGCGGGGAAGTTCTTGGAGCGGCGCGCGCGCGCGCGCGCCCAGAGAGACGCGAAACACCCGTGGTGCATGTCCTAACTTATAGGCAGAGTCCATATCCCCACCATTTCCCATTCAACGTGTAATTGCGCGGCAGTGGTTGTCATCGGGGTGGCCGATGGGATCAACCGTAGAGTTCGCGGAAAGAACTCACGAACGAAACGATTCGAGCGACGCCCGTGAGTTCTCCTGGCTAAGAGTTTCGAACTTGCCAAGCCCCACGCTCTACGCTAGAGACATCTAGCGAATGTTTCAGCAAGCTTAATCATGCGGTCATGTGTACCTACTGGGTTCCATAACGGAGCTGTAGAACGACATGGCGAGAGTCGATGACACGAGAGGGGAACAACGATCGAGAGGAGTAACGAAAGAAGTGAAGCATATCCTCTGGCGAAGGGAGGAATAAAGAGGCCGATGAAAGAATTCGTGGTCGGTTATGAAATCAGAGATGCCAGATGATGGGGTCGCCGGAGAACGAGGCAGATCGTAGATAGGCCGTGAGAGGACAGACGGGGAAAGAAGCCGCTGGAGAAAGGAGAGTGACTGAAGGTAGAAGGAGGGATAGGGAGGTAGAGCGAACGACAGAAAGAGAGAGGGAGAAGAAGGATGCCAGCGGGCCAGCGGGGGTGGTCCATTAGATAATGCAGTCAACGCGGAGAGAAAGGACACGGGGCTGACTATGGAAGTTACAGATAGCGAATGGAAGATGAAGGGAGAGAGATAGAACGGTCACTTCATCGGGCACGTCAAAATACATCAGCCACCGCTGCGCGATCGCTCAGAAAGGCCCTCCGTTCGCTGTTCACCGTATTGTGCGTCCATGCTGCTGCTGCTGCTGGACTCCCCACGTAGTGTGACGAGCCACCGTTGACGTCGTCGTTGTCCTTGTTCTCCTTTCCTTTAGTCCCTCCCCGTTCCGCACTGTATCCAACTCCTCTAAGTGTGCTATCTACGGGGACCTCGACTTCTTCGTACTGTCATTGTTCTTTAAGATTTTCTTTACCAAGGAGGTTTTAACCGACGCTACCGAGTTCTCGACATACGGTACACAAGGATTGACTTAACGGGCGGAAACGAACCCCTCCGAGTCTCAAGACCCAAGGGCAAACAATCAAAGTCCATCCAGTCGGGTAGATTCAAAACGTTGGTACACTACAAATCCAATCAGCGTGGTGGAAACTAATATAGCAAGCGGCCAGAGTGTTGGCCCCACGTCTTGCGAGGCAAAAGAGCAAGGGGACCTCTCTCGCAACCTGTCTCTCTCTCTCTCTCTCTCTCTTTCTATCTCGTGTTTAATACAAGAAGCAACCCCCCACACCCGACGAAACATCGTCCCTCCACCATTGTTCTTGTTTCGTTCACTCGACCTCTCCCTCGTTGAAACAGTAATATGATTTACATTTTGCGGCTATATTGACCATTTCCGGCACCTGCACCAACCGCTACGATGTTCCGACTTTGTTTTCTTTTCCCCGCGTCTCCATAGTTATCCTTCGTAGTATGCCCCAAGGGCCACGCGTTTATACACGCGGCAAAGAATGACCGTCTTCCATCGTGTTAAATTAATAAAGTCGTCCTGCTCGAGCATATTTCACGTTTATCGCAAAAACTTGTCGGCACACGTCGCATACAACACCATTCAACTTTTCATATATCTTACACTTTCGGACGTGTCTCAAATTTATTTGAATCGATCACGCAATCTGTGGCTTTCGTACGTCACGAGGTAGTTTTAGGCGACTCTAATTATAGCATTGCGATTCATAACGGGGTACGAACTATCCGGGAGGGGATTTCCTTGGGGTGGTCAAAACAACCCTAATAACGACAGCCCCGGCAAACTGGTGGTAGAATAGTGAGATGAAGAAAATGAAACACGGGGACAGACATTCAAGGACACAGGGTAGGTTCTTAGGCACCCACTAGAGAGGGCGTGATTGCAAACTTCGACGGACGGAGAGATAACGAGAGAGAGACAGAGACAGAGACAGAGAGATAGAGGGTGGAAAGAGAAAGAAAGAGCAGCAGCATCTGTGCACTACAGCCCGATATCCATACAAAGCTGTCTGCTGAATAATATTACACTTAACCCGTACCAGTCGGATGATTATACTCGTAGTTGGAGCTCAACGTCGATAGTAGTTAGAGCGTGCATCCTGTGTGAATGCTAATATTACACACTCCGCGATTCTCGTCTTGCGCCCATACGTTTAATACCGACGCACGTAGAAAAATATCAGCCGTCTTCTTACTCACGAAACGAAAAAGTCCATAGTCGTTCTCGCAGAAGCGACGCGATGCTCGGTCGATAACGTGCCGACGACTAGTTACTGTAACGCCCCCTAGCGGCGATCTTTTGTATTTTTCGTGTAAGAAGCGTCGAGACGTTAGGTAGTATATTTTTCGAGGACGATGGCTATGGAAAAACAATGCTGAGCAAGTTTTCCTACCAAGAAACCTAGGTGGAATGGTGCGAAGAGGAGTCGCGTCGATGCGAAAACCATACGACTACGATTTGTCAGAGGGAAGAGGGTGTAGCACGAGGACTAAAAACGAGAGAGAAAACTCGCGACAGAGGGTCGCCCGATGTCCAACAACCCTCGGGATGGGGTCACGCGTTCCGCAGCTTCGAATATCAATTTCGTACATGGCCGAGAAACAACTTTTCGCCCTTCTGCTCTCGGCCATACACAGTCGAAACGACATGCCAAGGATCTTCCTTCCGTTCTCTCCTCCAACTCCTACCCTTCTCTACGCCGCTTTCACCCTGTATCCCTCGAGTGGCCTGTATGGAAATGAAGATCGCTCGCCTCTCTCACGTTCGCGTTCGAAATCCAGTTTGGCGCTAGTGGAAACATCTCGAGAGGGTCAGCCAATGTTTTTGGCTCGTTTCTCTCCACGTTTCGTCCTCGACTCTCGTACAGTCGAGTTTTTCTTTCGCGTCTAGGCTATATCTATATTCAACAAAACCACTTTCCAGCCATTGGGGCATAGAGTCGAGAAACATCTTGTTGATTTAACGCATTAGGTCCGTGCGTTTGTAGATGGCAGCACGGAGGGTCGAGTAAACACGAAGAAATATTTTCCATTCTTTCCACCATCTACAAGATCGAACTGAAAATACAATCTTTTCACTTATCGTGAATGAAATTTCTAAAGACAAGGAGAAATAACAATGAAAGATCGATCGGAAGCAATTTAGATGGATGGTCGAAAAATTGAATCTACTTTCAAGGTCAAAGGTTGCACCACTCTCGATGCTCAATTACATCGGAAAAAAGTGGAGTATCGGATTTCTCGATACGTTCGAGTTCTTCCAACGAGTCCTCGCTCCAGTATTCGGGAACTTGTTCGACGTACTTTCTCGCGTGTGGTCCAAAGAGTTGGGGCAATTTAGCGAGATCATCGGAGAGGAAGCTTCGAGCATGGATAGCCGAGTGTACCGGACTTTCGGTGCTGCAGATTTGCGTCGGCTGAATTACTCGCTTCTCTCTCTCTCTCTCTCTCTCTCTCACCTCATGCTCACGCTAGGGAGTAAAGTAATATGAAAATATTTACCGGAGCGGCAACGGTGCGGGTGACCGACACGGCTACGACACATAAACGCACCCATACACGTATAGAACTCTCTCTCTCTCTCTCTCTCTCTCGCCATCTCAATATCTCACTCGGGTCATTCGAGACACGAAGCTCTGGTTACCGATTCTCTTTCCCTCTCATCTCGATGATGCCGATGTTTCTCTGGCCGGTATGCTCGCCTCGTATCCGTCTCCTCGGTTGCTCCCGTTGTTGATCGCATTCTTCGATGCATCCACTCTGCCCCGAAGACGCGAGAAGAGCTCTTCGGGATTCCGAAACGTAATAGCCGCAACGAGTAAATCGGGATTCGGGTTTCCCGTGCGAAGAGACGAGAGGACAACCCGGAGGCAATTTTGCTGCGACCTCTCGAGCGTGCTCAGTTTTGGCCCACCGATGTATCCAGAGCGACGAATCTCGCCAATCATCTCGATTTTTCATAAAAACTGCATCGACTCTCATCTTTATCAACTTTGCCAATTTTTATTTTCCATAAATTTCAATCATTTCACTTTCTCCCTCTTCCAGAATTTCGAACAGTGAAGAAATGAAGAAAATATCAAAGAAAAAAAGAATTATTTATCTCGCAGTCGTTTGGGTGTACGAGAGCAGAACGGAGGAAACTACCGTGGGGGTTCGATATCTTTACGCGATCCTCGTCGTTTTCTTTTATCAGTGAGACTCAGGAGCGAGACAACGGTACTTTTCGTGCGATTCCTTTTTATATACATATACATATATACTTCGGTGTTTTATTGGCCGAAAACCAACAGATATCAGGATTATGTGCTCCGTCACTGCAGGGACGAGGAAACGCGTGCTATGTAGGTGCGGGAAACGCGTGGCGTGCGTTCATTGCGCGGAGGGGTTGCGCGCGATCCGAGCTACTGGGGTGAAACGAGAGAATCTATCCAGCACATTTCTGAATACTTTATCATATGAACCTAATAATAATTATAATAATAACAATAATAATATTGCCAATATTATTATAACAACGTAATATCTTGAATTTAAATTGCTACACTTTCTTTAAATATTTTGTTTCCTTCCCTCGTCCATCTTTCGATTCAAAATAAGTCGATTAACTTTATACGAAAACAAAGAAAAAAAATCCTGAATTTTATAGTCGATTTAAAATTATAAAACCCGTCTATATTCCACTCTCGAGAGCACCGATCGAAATCCACCCCCGAAATTTTACTAGACGATATTTCGTCGCCCCGATCTCTTCCTCCTCTCTTCGTTCTTCCCCTCCTTTTTTTCCTCTCCTTCTCGGTCTTTCGCTGTTTTCTCCTCGTTCGACGAGCGCGTCGGTGCGGGCCATTAAAAAAATAACCCGGCATTAGATTGGCCAGAGAACTGCGGCACGTCGGGGCTCTCTATACATGATTTTCTTTTTTATTTTTCTTCCTTTCGTCCTTTTTTATATTATTTTTATCGTAGTCCGGCGAGACCACGATTACTACGATAACCATCTATATAGTCGAAAACGCGCGGGCGTCCTTTTTTCTTCGACTCAGCATCATCGTTCACTTTTTCGCTCTTTCTCCCGCTCCTTCTCTCTCCTCGTGCTAAGCCTAGATATTTATATATATATATATAATAGGGAGAGAGAGGGAGATGTATATATATATAAGGAGAGAGAGAGAGAGAGATTTTTTCTTCCATCATCGCGAAAGAGCGCAACACCCACCATTATCACCATCGACGCTCTTGGACCTCCGAAAGGGCGATTCATTTTATTCGGTCAGCGTCTTTTTCGTTCTTCCCTCTCCCATCTTCTCATTTTTTTACGTATCTCCCCCACCCCGCCCCTCTCCTCTTTTACTCTCTCTTATTCTCCAGTATTCGTATCGTTCATGCGTTGATCCACACCCGTGAACTTCTCGATGGAGCGCACCCTCCTCATCCCTGCGCCATCTATATAATAATAGTGCCCTATAGTCTTCATTCCACGAGAGTGAGAATATAATTTCCGTTACGGCCAATAAACGTTACGGTCGCACAAACGCGACAAAATTGGCGTTTTACGCTCGTCCTCACGTCGTTCGACAACCAGCCAAACATCTTTCAATCCTCTTTAATCCCTTCGTCCTTTTTCCTCCTGCGGCACGTTGATTCCTCGAACTTTTTTTCAAACCCAAAATCTAAGCGAGTCGTAAAAATATAACTGAAAGATATTTTCATATATTTTTTAAAGATCTCGCCTTTTATCGTGAGGGGGTGGATGAAATTTCCTTCAAGATAATCCAGGAGTAAAATATCGCACGCCTTCGATATCGTTTCACGATTGTTTATTCGACTAAAAGCCACGAAGCGGGTTTTTTCGTTCCCTCTATCTTTCCCTCGTACTCGCATATATATATATATATATAGGACTTTGTGTAAGGGAGAAAACACCCCGACGCTTACTTCCCGAAAATGACCAAAACCAACCCCAACTGTGTTTTCTTTTGGGACCCAAACTCCGTGACACCCCCGGAAAACCATCGAGAGTTCGCGAGATTCCCACCCACTGATAACTCTCGCTTCGATGATATTTCATTTTTCTCGACTCCATGTGCGTAAATACATCGAGAGAAAAAAAACTACAATGGCGACACGATGACAACTACGCCACTTTCGTGGATATCAGGAAAAATCTGACGCGCTGCACCCAGGGGTGTGTTTTGGTTTATCACGTTCTCTTTTTTGCGTTTAACGCGCAAAAAAACATTTTCTTCCAATCTCGAATGTGTATTCTGCCTCCCCGTAGGAAAATCAGAGGGATCGAGGTAACGCTTAATGGGATGATAACTTTTTTTTCCTCGACTTATTATCACGAGGGTTTGCAAGTGGGAGAGAGCGAGGGATGCGTTGACCATACCGGACTTTCACGGGGTCAGGCGAATATTTATCTCACTTTTCTACGAGTCACCCCTCCTACAGAGTCGTGCGAGAGAAAAAAAAATTATAGAATCACTCAACGATATTGCGTCATCAGCGTGGGTGGATTACCAAACGAACGACATTGATGGTCGAACACGTGTACCGACGAAATGCAAGTCGAATTATTTGCAAGAAATTATTGTTTGTTTTTAACGACTGAATGAATTATTATCGAGCAAAGATTGTCGTGGATCTTACGAGGGTAAAGAAATATCCGTCAATTTTTGTCCAATTTTTCTCAAGAGCAACCTCTCCTCGGGCTACACATACCGCTTTTCTCTCGATTCGCTCCTCCGGCAGGAAGGAACTTTAAGCACGCTCTGGTACAATGAAATCGACGCGAAGATTTCGACATAATCTTTATCGAATACGCGTGTTCCCGTTTCCATCGGCGAAAAAAAACAAAAGCAGGAAGCGAGAAAAAGACTTGCGAATTTCAGCACCCCCGTTGACGAGAGAGGGTTGGAGGGAGGGTGACCCGATTTAGCGAGAGGTTGAGAAAAATTGAAATTGTGCTCTCGAGACACGACTGAAATTCGTCTCAGAGAAAGCGAGAGCGAAAGAGACAGACAGAGAGCCTCGTATTCCTCGATATTCCTTGGAGAAAAAACGGTTAAAGCCCGTTATAACTCGTGGATAAAAATGGAACGAGGTGTAAGAGGAGGGGAGGGATCTGGAGCCCAGGAAGGAAAAGACTGAAATAAAAATACATCCGAAAGAAAAGAGAATTTTTTTTTGAAGCAGGAAGCAAGAATGAAAAGCGATCCGGGCAATGGCAAAAGAGTGTGTAAGAGTCGTGGGAGGGGTTGGTGGGGTGAAAGCGAGCACCGTAGGAATTAAATTCTTAAAGTTCCCTTCACGTATGCCGGGGAAAGTCGCATTCCGCGGGTCTCCGGGATCTCCCGTGAAGCTCCTCCCTCCTTCTCCCAGCCTCCACCCTCGCAACCTCCCCCTGAGGGACCAATATTAATTCCCATAAATTTTCTTCCAACGAGTACACCGTGTATGGATACGGGTAGTCCCGCGCTCCCGGTCCTCCCGTCTTCTACCCCCTCCCCCTCCCCTCCTCCTCTCCCGACCCAAGAGAACAGCCACTTCGTCGTCTCGAGCAAGAAAACGCTCTCTTCGCATACACATATTGTACCACGTTTCAATGTGAAACGATCGTTTGCCTTTTTTAATCTATTTCGCTTATGGCAAGTGAATCGTTTGTTCCTTGCATTATTTCCCTCGTTTTCCTTTTTACTGTTTTGTCCACTTTGCCACGGTTCATTCATCGAAATTTACATAAAGACTTTGGGCAAATATTTGACTCGGTATTGTTAATATCATATGATTTTATTACGATGAAATTATGGTAAAATGTAAATGTTTTGAAAATACAATTTATTAATTTGCTAATTTTTTTTTTTTTTGATAAGTTATAACAGGAGAAATAGGGAATGAAAAGAAATCGTTGATAAATCTTTGATCGAGGAAAATATTTGATTTAGTATTGTTAATATCATATTCAATGATTTTTATACGATGAAATTATGGTAAAACATAAATGTTTTGAAAATACAATTTATTAAATTGCTAATTACTTTTATTTTTGATAAGTTGTAACAGGGGAAATAGGGAATGACAAGAAATCGTTGATAAATCTTTGATCGAGAAAAATATTTGATTTAGTATTGTTAATATCATATTCAATGATTTTTATACGATGAAATTATGGTAAAATGTAAATGTTTTGAAAATACAATTTATTAATTTGCTAATTATTTTTATTTTTGATAAGTTGTAACAGGGGAAATAGGGAATGAAAAGAAATCGTTGATAAATCTTTGATCGAGGGAAAGTTAGAGATGAGATCCGTGCCGCCGGTTAAATGAAGGGTTGAAACCGAGGGAAGCTTTCGCAGGCTGGATTTCAAAGGGAAATGACAAAGAGGGTTGGAGACTTTGTCGTCAATGGAGTCGGAAGGAAAGAAAACGAGCGACGAACGAGTCACTCGAATCGTCGAGACTAGTAATGTAACGTATGTTTGTACGTTGTAATAGAACGAGTTGCGTGAATCGTGCGTCGTTGAAAGATATTCTTATACGCCGATGAATTCGCAAACGTACGAGGTTAGCCCACAAGGAACTCGGAACTATATCCACGTTGGGACTTTGTTCACTTTCCGATTCCCTTTCGGCGGCGGCATCGTTTCTCGTTCACACCGTGTCGGCGTACGTTTATCACGCCCGGAGATTGCCGCATTAAAGATCCAGCAAAGAGAATTCACCGACAGTGTGTACCGGGAGCTCTGGCTATCAGACTCACCCCCTTTCCCACCCCTTCTCCTCTTACTCTCAAGTTTGCCACCCCGTGTAGCTCGAATGGCCGGAGAACACTCGAAGAGCTTCCTCGGTGGGTGACACTGAATTCCGGTTTGAATTTCATACGTGAAAGGATTTCAATCAGCGGTAGTCATGAGAGAAGTTGGGAGATTTTAATGTTTCAACGTACATATTTGTCTCGAGTCTCGGGGCATTATGATGGCGATCGTATGAGAAAGAAAACGAGAAAGAAGGAACGAGAGTGATGTCAGCTGGATCGACAATGCGACAAGAAATTTCCGAGAGCATAACCGTGACGAATGATTAGCCTGGAGTCATCGATGAATAAGCAGGGATTGGAAAAGAAGTTTCGCGAAGTCACGAGAGGCTTCTTATATAAATTGATTCTCGTATAAGGAAGAAGCTACCTGGTTTCTTACTATTGGTGGTAACGATGTTTTCGAAATATAAATCAAGAATATTCTCAAGCTTCACCAACCCCTATCAATCTGCCACCCTGTTGAACAAAATATCTAACGTAAATTTTTCCCGGAACACGCCACTATATTGATAGTTCACATATTTCCATTGCCGCAGGTGAGTGGATTGGCTCTTTTTTTTCGTGAATATGAACTTTGTATGGGCAGAGAGTTTCGGGCGGGTGTCAATCGAAAGTGCTTCTCTACTAGCGGGATGGGCTGTTGGATTCTCTCATACCCCGTTAGCGTTTATTTGGGAACGAACAGAAAGCTCTCCCTCTCTCTGTCTCTGTCTATCTGTCCCTCTCCCTCTCTCTTTCTCTCTCTCTCTCTCTCTCTTTCTCTCTCTCTCTCTCTCTCTCTCTCTCTCTGGGGGTAGGCCGGAGAGAGCACCAAGCGCGAGCTTTCCACTGCAACGCTCGATTTTGCCAATAATTGTGAAGCGAGAAAGGGAATTCGGTGGGCCGTATCCCCTCCGGCGCGTATGACTGGAGAGAGAGAGAGAAAGAGAGAGAGAGAGATAGAGAGAGAGAGAAAGAGAAAGAGAGAGATCAGTAGATGACGCAGGGAAATAACGATATAGAGAGATAGAGAGAGAGAGAGAGAGAGAGAGTGAGAGGCTCTTGATATCTTCGTAGCAGAACGCGCCCGGGTAATTGTGTCAAAGCGAGTTTCCAAATTTCAATCACGAACCGTCGAGGCGTTCTGCTCTGGCGTCAGTTCTCTCTATCTCTTGCACCCCCTTGACACCACCCAACCCCATCTCTCGCCACTCTCTATCCCTTTAGTCCCGCTGCAAAACCATCGAGGCATTATGTATTTGCTCTTCCAAGGTAGAGTAACAACCGGTTCGTGGGTGTGCTCCTTCACCCTCGAACGGGCTTTACTCTCCCGCAGTCTTTGAATCTCTTCTCTCTTTCTCTCCCTCTTCCTCCGATATTCTCCAAAATTCCTAGTATCTCCCATTCCCACTACTGTCTCACACCTTCGTTCACCCCTGTTCGTCATCGTTTTCGGAAGTTATTAATATTTGCCGACAATTATTGGAGAATGGACAAGCTTCCCTGGCCGTCGCCATCAATTTAAGTCCACGTCTTGAAGACCAAGACACGTTCTCCGAGAAATCGATTTACATTATTTTCTCTAGAAAAAACGTAAACAATCATCGATGATGAAAATTCGCGATGCAATCGATCGTTACAAAACAATGATCGAATACAAGGAAGAAGTGTGAGAACAGAGATCGGGCGTTGCCCATAACCCAGGAAACTCCTGAACTAACTGGATACCCCATCGGGTGATCCATCATTTCGTCCTGAACACGTCCTCCTTGCGACTGACGTCTCGTTACCGAACCAGTAATTACAATCTCCGTGCTCGGTTTAACTGTCCAACCCAAGCGACCAAGGATATCTTCAGACATTAAGTGTATATGACTGGAAAATCCAATACTTTGTATCATCGCTGTACTTCATCGAGGACATCACATTCTCTAATGAACAACGAATGGTAAATCGTAGTTTCTTCCCAAGTCGCTTCTCTCATCGATGGTGTAAAATAAAAAAAAAACGATCCACAGGTAGTTTGTAATTAACGTACGCGTATCCGTAGGATCGATCAATCATCCCGATTCAGCGATGTCCTTACCGAATGTAATGATCGACGTGCGTGTTCGCAATGAAAATATTCGTTGGTTAATCGTTTCGGTTGTTTAATAAGATAAGCTCTCGTCGTTTATAATAAATATACATATCGTGGAAAACGAAGACAGCTCAATCATGAGGTCGCGGGCCGAAAAAAAGAACGTACGGTGGAACAGCCGGCCAAGGCTATTACTTTATTGCTTTCTCGTCAGGAATGAAATGAACCGCGGGCGAATCGACTGACACTCCTTTTGCTCGTTGGGAAGAGAAAAAAAAATGATATACGGCACCGAACCCTGGATTACACTCTGATGTATATATATATAGATATCGTCAGTGTGGCGAGAAACTACGGGAGAGCTAGGCTAGATACAGCACCGGTGCAACGACTCAATCCCGATAACACCGTCGCTCCGGTAGACGAGAGAAGGTCCGTTGTGGTAACGTGAATGCGGGGGGGCGTAGCCCCGATGGATACATCTCCATTATTCCACGGGGTCGACGATGGGCATGGACGTTGGCAATGAACAGCACACGGGCGCATCGACAACAGCAGCGTGAACACCTGCCATTGAATTATCTCGCTCGGTTCTGACCGAATCGATACGGAATCGCGGCGAAGCCGAACGCAACCTTCCCATTTCTTAGAAGGTCAATCACTTTGATCCTCGGTAACGTCGTGAAATGAACGCTTTCGCGTCACTCCCGAGAGTTACGACCGAGCCGACGTTTTGAGATCTCGAATTTTAGGTCAGAGTTCTAGACGCTACGGTCCGACGTTTCACCCGGTGAGAAATTTGATACACGCGCCTGTTGGTGTTCGACGAAGGACGGAACGAAAGGGAACGAGATCTTTGGCCAGCGGCAAGGTTGAAGAGGTTCCACTTCCGGGCTGTGCAGAATCCATCAACGGCTCGCGAGGAGCCCTCGCGAAAGCGAGACCTCCTTCTTCGTGATGGTAAGAGTAAGAGGAGAACACGATGAGATACGAGAGAGAGAGAGAGAGAGAGAAAGAGAGAGAGAGACGTAGACCGAGGATTCCAGCAAGATCCTCGGAAACCCAACTGGCTGATTCGAGGTTCAACCAAAGGCACCGTTGTATATACCCCCGCTGGGCCAACATCGCGGTATACTATATACGAGCCTGGAAAGCTCGCTCAATCACTCACCGAGTCGATCCCCTTGCACTTCCTCTCGTCCTTCACCTCGGTCCTTCTGGTAAGCTCTGCTTACCAGAGTACGTTTTGCATCTAAGACGCTGCCAGAGTTTAATTACGAGGCTTTGGTCCAGGATCGCTCGCATCCCTAGGACGAATACGTGGCGAGATAGAGAGATCGAGAGTTAGAGAGAGAGAGGGGCGGGGGCGAGAGCTAGGCATGGGAAACCTCTCTCTGCCGGATGATGGCTGAAATGTTGGAAGTACGCGAGCAAGAGGCACAGCGCCTTCCATGCACCAGATATGCAGAGAGATGTTTGCTTCCACGTCTTGGGCTGAACGATAACACAGGGTGACCAGAGACGAGATCCATGGTCAGTCTTGGTTCGTGCCCCCGGGTCTCACTCGCGCGCTCGATAATGGAGTAAACGGATACTCGAAGATCCGCGGGTCGGGCCTGGAATGCCTCGAGGTTCTACCTACCAAGGGTGTAGGGTTCCCTGTGTAAGGTTCCTTGAAAATCCAACGGTCCGAGGACTCTTCGAGGTGGTTTCGAGAGATTTCATCGAATATTCTCCCCGAGCTGTAAGATGGACGATAGGGGGTTGCCAAACAATTCGGGTCAGACTGGTGTGAACGTCTCAAAGACGAGAATGTGTGCGTCTACTCGCTTCTGCATCCGCGACAAACCCCATCTCGAAGATCCTCAACGGTACCTCTAAGACTATAATCCTGTTTCGCCTCCCCCAAGAACGTGACGGAGAATTAGTCGCTCCCTTAACGAGATATCGGGAGTTGATGGAAGCGACATCAACCTCGCTGACTGACGAGTCCTACTCACGAATATCGTTAGGAACATTTTATTTCCATCTTCCTGAAACTTCGACGATCAAACCCACGAGTTTGTTGAGTCATTTATCGTGGGAAGGTTATCGATTTATGATCGATGGATTCAATTTTTGTCCACGTTCCTTCCCCGATTGGTTCCCCCAGGTCTACGGATGAAAACTCCATGTTGACGACACTGGAAAACGTCCTGGGTGAATGGTGGTCGGTCGTTTTATTGTCAAATCACAAAACTGCGACATCGCAGTAACGGCGGCATGGAATAGATAGAAAGAGCGTACTCCGCTCGTGACGCGTTATTGTACAAACGGGAGCGAAAGAAACATAGCAGTTTCCGCCTCTCGACGAGAGCCAAGAGCATAAAAACACCGCGCGGAATGACGCTTTACAAAGGGTCTATCAAGCCCAGAACAAAGTTGATGGCCCGTAGATAGGCGGTGGAGGCTTCTGGTGCAATTTCGCTTGTATTTTCTCTCCGCGTTGTAGCATTCGGTTGACGTGGTCACGATTTTTACGACACACAAGCCATCCCCCTACCTCACTCTCCTTCTCCCTCTCTCTTTCTCTTTACAACCGACAAAATGTAATTTTTGTTGCGATATGTATGTGCAGCAATCCAGAGGGCTGAATGAACCGGGGAGGGGTCGATGAAACGAGAGAAGAGAAAGGAATAGCGAAAGTTCCTCCTCAACCGAGACTAGCGTGGCAAAATATGACTCTCGTTCGAATACATTATTATCTCAAAGAAATGAGCGAATTGATGGCGGCTCGAGAAACTGAAAAGGAAACCTATATGCATAATGCAACGTTTACTTTGTTCTTCCTCCGATATTTTAACCAAACAATATTTGTCTCAGTCGTTTTTTTATCTCGCAATCTCGGTTCCATTCCTTTTTTCCTCTCGTTCTATCCGCATTATGTCTCCCTTGTACGAACGTAAATTGCGCAAGGGTCGATTGTGCGGATTTGCCGAAGAGGTGAGACACGCGTGTTGCAGGGCAAGAGGTATAACGAGCACCCGGGCGAGTTGAATATTTAAGGATACTTTACGAGCGAGGTGTCATCGTCAAAGAAATCCTGCCGAAAGGATTTTATAGTGACGGGGGAATAAAAAAGAGAGAAAATTTCTGGTGAATGAGCGAGAAGGATTGAAGGGGTGGAGAGAACGAAAGGAGCTTCGTATCTACGGTTACCGCGAATAGATGGCGCGCACAAGGACCTCATTCGCAGACGCGGCTTCGAGTTGGCGCAAGTGGTTACTCCCCGGGCGTGGGCAGACGGCGGACCGAAGGAGAGCGCGAGCGAATTGAATTTCAGGATTTATCGTAGTCGGAGCTTCCGTTTCTCGCAAAAGGCGCTATATGTGTTAACCCGTCTATATCCTTTCAACTCTCTCCCACTCTCTCTCTCTCTCTCTCTCTCTCTCTCTTACTTTCGGTAGTTTACTTCCACACCCACGTCACTTCTGTAGGCTTTCTCTCACTCGCAGCCACACCGGGTGCATAAACTACTCGGCTTTACGATGCCGCGGTTTGCCCGTCATCCTCCAACCCCGTCCTATTCTCGTCTTGCACTTTCGCGGAGTAAAAAAATAATTAAACGAGCCCCATTAGCTTAATCGCCGGTAGCGAGAAAGAAACGAATCTCAAAAATTAACCTCCAATCTCTTTGCCTATTATTGTCTATAAATTTAACAAAATCCCGTAAATTTACGAGTCGACAATATTTTCCATCGATTGATTTTCTTTTAACTTCAAATTTTAATTAGCATTTACAAAATAATTCTTGCAACTTAAAATTTTCCAATTACTACTTGTACTTTGGGTTAAACAATGTTGTTATCAACCTCGTCGATTAAAAAGTCGCAAATCTGTTAAGATATCGAATTCATTTCTCGATTTCCCTGATCCGATCGTCGTCAAATTTCTGTCGGTGCTCACTAGTGAGAATCCTCATGCAATATATAGGTATATATGTCATCGCCTAATGCCACATTGGATACGTTGTTCGTACAGACGTATATAACCGCGCGGCGCAACACCGAGGAACGCAATGCGGCAGTTGCATCGGGTCGAGATAATTAGGTTTGAGTGCACTCTGGTCGCCGCAGTCAGTAACTCAGTTATCAGTGGACACCCCGCGTACAATGGCTATCACAACGGCATCAAACATAACGCATCAATTAACGTGAACAATAACCCAAGCCGCGAGAGAGCGAGTGAGAGAGAGAGGGAGAGAGATATAGAGGTTTGGCAAATGCGAGGATATAGATGTATACGTATGAAAGCAGGATTGCGAGAAGGGTGTACGAAGGGGTGTCGCGTTGTATGAAGTGTGCGCGGCTCTGTAGCCATAGCGAGAGATCGTCGGGGCGAGAGTACTCTCTCGCTCTCCTTCTCTCTTCCAACCTCGCTCTCCCTCTCTCTTTCGCTCCCTGCATTGCATATCCTGTCCGTATATACGGATGAACGTCGACGATCGTTGCAGGGAGGCAACGATGTGCAGCCTCGATGCGTTCGTGTCGACATCCCGCACTCTCTCTCTCTCTCTCTCTCTCTCTCTCTCTCTCTCTCTCTCTCTCTCGGGCTATAAACAGCATTGTCGAGAGCCAGCAACTATCCTCTCTCAATATCTCTCCAACGTAAGCTCTCTTCCTCCCTCCACCATTCTCTTCAGGTTCTCTCGATGACCGGGCAAACTATACCAGAGAACTGTCGGTATGTTACGAGCCAATGAACAATAGGACGAAATGGACGAAGGTTAAACTTCTAAGAAGAATTTATAAAATTAGTATTATGATTGAATTTTTAATTAATTAAGGTATAATTTGATCGACAACTTTTATTCTATGCTATGTATTATTTGTTATTATGTTCTTTTAACAATAATTATTTCAAATTCAATTTATAATTGGGAAATATTTGACAATTGTCGAGCAGTCCTCTCAAGTCGTCTAATTTGTGTGAGAGGGAGAGAACAATAGAGATAGCGAGAAAGGTTGAACTTCTGAAAAAAATTTATAAAAATTACAATTCTGAATGAATTTTTAATTAATTAAGATATAATTTTATCGATAAAGTTTATTCTATGCCATGAATTATTGCTTATTATTTTTTTCGCCAATAATTATTTCCAATTCAATTTATCATCGGAAAAATATTTGTCAATTGAACGAAACGTCTTAAGAAACGCGAAGAACGAGAAAACGTATTTCGTGTTACGAATTTCCGATGAATCGTGTGCGCCTGTCGAGCAATCCCCTCAAGTCGTGTAATCTGTGTGAGAGGAAGAGAACGAGAGAGATAGCGCGAAAGGGGTGGTTGAGCTGAAAGAGGACCACCAGAGAGTCCGGGCACATCGTCGCACATACTCACACCATCGTCCATGAAACATTAATCTCTCGCGGTGGCAATATCGCACCGATGATATTCGAGGCACGAGTATTATAGCAACAGCAACAGCAGGAGCAGCAGAAGCGATGAAGCTACGTTGCTGGGGCTGCCACTGATGCTTCGGTGTCATTAGTTCGTGGCCTGGGGAGTGTGTGTGAGAGAGAGAGAGAGAGAGAGAGAGAGAGAACGAGAGGAGTGTGAACAGATCGCGGGACGTTGCGCACTTTGTGTGCGTGTGTGTGTGATGCGAGAACGCGGTCGCATCGCTGATGATCGCCCATAGATATAGCAACACACAAGTGTCCCTGGTAGGCTGTACGACAGTTAAAGTGGGGTAATATGGACCACCAAGATACGTCGCTCTTATCACACCTATCGTCGAAACTACAAACGTATTTGACACCGACAATTTTATTTATCACAATTAGATAACTTCACTTTTATCTTCACGTTGTTAAATTAATTAATGTGGCAGATATTGAATTTCTCGATTATCTACAGATTCGTCCGTCTTATCGAACTGGGCCATATTACCTCGTTTTATCCCTCAAGTACGCGTCTACCAGCCTGTACGTGCTTATAGAAATTGTGTATAGATATATACGTATCACCCATAGTTGACTATACTTTCCATAATAAAGGCTATAGTAATAATTCCCCATGGGTGTGCGTATGGCACGAGAGAGGTTCGAGGCGATGGTGCGCGAGAGAATGAACATAGGCGAGAGAAGAGAATCGCGCCCGGACACGGGCGAATGCGTGTGCACCCGGTTAAAGGCGTACCAATACATAACATATATATCCTCTCATAGTAGCATGTTTCTCGACAGGGTATATGCGACGATGTGAGCATCGAAGCTCCAACGCATATCGATATGCCGCAGTAGCGTGATAATCGATTCCCGCACATTCCTCGAGATGAAACGACAACGAGCTAAACTCGTGTTCTGCTTGCTCACGATACGTCGAGACGATCTTTCTCGATGCATTTTTTTTTTTCATGCTTCGTTCGCTACTTGCCACGTCGTGTAAAAGCTACTTTTATAGAAAAAAATAGACGTGTGGGGAGTTTTTTACACGCGACGATTGATTATGGTGTGTTAGGTTGGTCAAAAAGTAATTAGGGTTTTAATAAGTGAACATGTATTCTCATCTGTTGTAAAAGAATTTAATTACTTTGTGATTAATTCAATAATCGTAATTATTAGTTATCGAGGATTTGTTAAATATTCAATAATTATTGATTGTGTGCAAATGTATAAAAATGTTAATATCTTGCTAGTTTTTTATTAAAAAAAATAGATTGTGGGTGACTTTTTTTTACCCACGATTACTTTTGGTGCATTGGATTGACTAAAAATTAATCGAAGTTTTACTACGTGGCGTGTATTCCCATTTCTTATAAAAAAATGCAAATGATTTGTGACGAATTCAATAGTTATAATAATAAATTATTGATGATTTGTTTGATTGATTGTGACTAATTCAATAATTGTAATAAATAATTATTGATGATTTGTTTGATTGATTGTGACTAATTCAATAATTATAATAAGTAATCATTAATGATTTGTTTGATTGATGATTATTATTGATGACTTGTTAACTACCAATAATGATTAATCGTGTGCAAATATATAAAAATCTTAATATTTTGACAAAGTCCTTGGAATTCAGTGAGCTTAAACAAATTTCTCACGGAGGACAGCGAGATCTCCGATCCTTTTAGATCTGACGAGCTGTCTCTCCCTCTCTCGCGACCCGATGTGGCAAAAGCCTCGAAACATTTCGTCCGTTCAACTCACAGTTTTGAGAGCTAGGAGAACCCTGTTCAAGTATGGATATGTATATATTAGTATTATGTATATATGTATATGTATATAGGAACGATAATGGCTGCTATTAACGAGCCCCGCCGGTTGCCGAGGCACCTGGGCCCAAAATATCACCGCAATTAATGCAATTACAGTTTACAAGTCCCTCCCACCCGAATAGCCGCGGCTATATGCTCGAGGCTTTTCGCCGTTACTAATTCAGCGAACACAACCGCGCGACCCTTCTCTCTCTCTCTCTCTTTCTCTCGCTCCTTCTCGCTAGCTCTCTTTCCCTCTCACTCGCCAAACGCGAGTGGAAATGCAAACCACCGTGTCGTTAACAGCGAGAATAATAAAACGCATGAAAAGTATTTTCGATTGGTAAAACTAACAAAAATTAAATCACAATCGATAATCGATAAGACGAATTTATCGTTGAACGCGTATAAATGGAGATTGAACAAGTATCGTTGAAAAGTTAAAGAGAAAAATGAGCTTGAAATTTGAACACGGTATGAAGTAAGTAAACAACTGTTGATTAATTTATCATAATTGTGCAAGAACGTTAACTTGGAGAATGAACGTTGTAATCCCTTCGTTGAAACTTCTCGAGTGAGCTAGACAACGAGCGAGAGAGAGATAGAAGGGCAGAGAAGTCTCCGCAATCCTAAAGTCTCGACGTTGTTATTCACAGGGTCAAAGGGGTTGTGGATGAGCGGAGCTAACGCGCAGTGGCGGGAACACCGGAAATGGGGTTGGGATTTTAGAAGACCTCGAGCTCAAGCTCTAGATAGAGAGAGAGGGTGGATCGAAGGCACTTTCTCCCGAACCCTTCAGCGTAACGGTAGTGGTGTTCGGCGGTTGCGGTTGACGTAATTACGGAAGGACCCTTCGTTTCCACTCGCGGGAGCGTCTCTCGCGCGAAACCGCGAACGTCTTAGCTCTCTAGCTGTCTTAGGATTGTTTAATCCCTCCCTCCCTCTCCCCTTTCCACCTCTTTTCGAGCCCTTTCCCCTACGGATCTCATTCGCCCGATTTCTCGATCCCTCAAAGCACTGGCAATTGTCCGAATACCGTTAATCACCGGATCAAGCAAGTTTCCATAAACCACTAAATATTTTCTCGATAACAAACAAAAATCATCCCTTAAAAACAAATATGAGTCAGAAAATTATCTTCCTCCCATGAAATACCTACAAATTTTCCATGGGAGAATATTGACGAGGCTTTGTCGATATTTCCGGTAATGCGAATGTGTCCATTAGTGGAAATGGAAGGTTCGCTATATCGTGGGCGGTCGTATCCTCGCACACATTTCACAATGATTTCGGTCGTTGGTTTAGGTGTCGATCGGTGTCGCGACGTCGCGTTTCTGGAATGGGGATCAAGCGTAATTGCGCGGGCGCACGCGCGCGGGCACACCATCATCGTCATCCAGCTAGAGGCCGGTATACTCGTGATGGTCACCCAATTCTCCGTATACACTAGAACACATCTTCTCCCCGTCTCTCTCTCGCTCTCTCTCTCTCTCTCTCTCTCTCTCTCTCTCTGTCGTACACTACACATGCACCCTCGAACGGGTACGCGGGGTAGACCAAGGGTAAGCTGGGCCACATTCGCTCGACCATCGGGCTTTATTAGAGCGACGATCGAGACAATCATTCCGATGATTACAGCCGAAACATAATCGTTAACGGGTACGACCCATCAATGACTATGAACCATTCGCCCACGCCAAATTGGTTGTGGCGAACGAGATCATTCGTGGCGACGTGAACACGCACCTAAAACATTACTTCGCTATTTGTGGGTGTGTATGTGTATGTACGTTCACGGGGTGGTTCGCACCCCTCGCTACTTCACGCTGATGCAATCACTGACGTTTTTTTCTCTCGCATGCGTCAACGGATATTACAGATGGTAAATAAAATTGACGGTGTAAACGCGACGATAAAATTATTTATCGATGAAACGAATGAACATTTGCATAAATTTTGGGTCAAAGAGTATTTGCCTCAATTACTAATAAAATTCTTCGCGTTTGAATTTTGTAAAATTTATAAACACAACGAGGGAATGTAGTTTTAAAAGGGAAAGAAACAATTTTATTTTGTTCGTACGAATTTCCCTTCGATGAATTGATTGGATCGTTGATTTTTGAAAATATGACGAATATTTTGATGGAAATAAATATTCTTGGGATATTCAACAATGGCATTCCTGTTTTCATCCCCCTGCAGTATTGTTACGGGGTTTTAATTTATTACATGGGGTTGTGGCAAAAACCCTTCGGGATATTTCGCTCGTAGGACTCGTCTTGGCAAGGCAAAGTCGGAGACGCAGTCGAATAATTAGAAATATGCTTACGGTCGTAATTCCAACCTCGAATAACGTACCAGCAGCGACTTGGTTAGACGAGTGGCTTTCGCGAAGAGGAGGGGTAAGCCCGTTTACTGCCAATAAGGGCGGGCATGCATAATAGAAAATTGCGCAAGCTGGACGGGGTGGAAAGTCGTAGGTAAGACCGAGATCTTCAAGGGGATGCTACTTTATCAGATAATTCGAAGCGATAAGTACAATTTTAGATTTTGCTTACGCTAAAAACAAATTTAAAAAATTAAAAATATGGTTGAATTTTAGAGCACGTATCATCGATAAATCTTAAGGGGCGTAAGCTGGTCGAGGTGGAAAATTATAGGAGGAACAAGATCTTCAAGGGGAATGCTACGTTATTAGATAATTCGAAACGATAAGTACAATTTTAGATTTTGCTTACGCTAAAAACAAATTTAAAAAATTTTTAATATAATTGGATTTTAGAACACGTATGATCGATAAATCTTAAGGGGCGCAAGCTAGTCGAGGTGGAAAATTATAGTAAGGGTAAGTCTTCAAGGGGAATGCTACGTTATTAGATAATTCGAAACGATAAGTACAATTTTTTATTTTGCTTATGGTAAAAAAAAATTTTTTGAATTAAAAATATAATTTAATTTTAGAACACGTATCATCGATAAATCTTAAGGGGCGAAAACTAGACGGGGTGGAAAATCATAGGTAAGACCAAGACCTTCAAGGGAGATGCTACTTTATAAGATAACTCGGAGTGATAAGTACAATTTTAAATTTTGCTTACGCTAAAAACAAATTAAAAAAATTAAAAATATAATTTAAGTTTAGAACACATATAATCGATAAATCTTAAGGGCCACAAGCTGGACGGGGTGGAAAATTGTAGGCAAGACCAAGATCTTTAAGGGGGATGTTATTTTATGAGATAACTCAAAACGATGACTACAATTTTAGATTATGCTTATGCTAAAAACAAATATAAAAAACGTAAGATATAATTTAATTTTAGAACACGTCTAACCAATAAATCTTAAGAGGGAAAGAAAGAGTGTCACTGAATTTCTGTATCGCCACCCTCGAATTGCCGTCCGAACTGTCTGGGCTGTGCGATGGGGGTGTCACCGCGGGCTGTTAATCACCGGTTATATTCGCTACACACACTCGACTTTATTTATTTACGCCCTCTCCAACTCGCAACACACGTAATTTCCGCGGATAATTCCAGGTTCCGTTGGCACGCGCGCTCTTTTAACCCATGGACTGAGGGAAATACAGCGAGAGGGAGGATGTGTGTGTGAGAGAGAGACAGACAAAGAGAACAAGCAAAACTCCATCTGAAACTGTGAGAACGCATAGTCGAGAACACTGTAAACTTTTTCTCCTATATCGTAACCAAGAACGTAAAAATTATGACGTCATTGACGTGTCCGCGATTATATTTGTTTCAATTAATTAACTTTTTAAACAATAAAATTTTTAAAAATCGTTCGCCTTCATTACAAAAGCAACGATCGCTCGATCAACCAACACAAATGTCTACAACTTCACCAACAACCCTAAAAAAAGATCGGTTCTCCCGATACTTCGAAATATTCGCACGCGAAATAATCAAAAACAATTTTCCCATGCCACGATACAATTTTCCTATCTGTATACCTCGAATATTTACCAGCCTCGCTGGTTTTAAGCGAAAATTCCAGGTTCACGTGTCATCGGTCCTCCTATTATATATTTCTGAGGGAAACATTATCTTGCTCCTAGTCTACTTCTAAGCTAAATGTGTGTTGGCTGTTTTGGAAAGGGATGAGGGAAACATCCCCCCCCCCCTCTTTCCTCAATGTTCTCTTCACTGGCGCCGAAGTAATTTCCGCAATTTCATCTAAATTCCGTGTACCGTTGAAATTTCGATCTCTCTCTCTCTCTCTCTCTCGCTCTCCCTCTGCCCTCTCTTACTCCCTCTTAGTTAGGCATACGAGTGTAAATAAGCCTTCAACGTTGCCTCTGTGCAAGTATAGACTGTTGAGAGGGATGGAGAATTCGGTTTGCGTGGGAGGCCAGAGACTGTGTGAGAGAGAGAGAGAGAGAGTAGCTCGATGCTGTTGTTGCTGGTTCTGGCGCGAGAGTACATACGGTAGCTATGTTCTCCTTCGTAGTGTGTACATATACATGTTGCCTTACAAGCCTTGGAGCGCGGTATTTCTTACGTCTCCTCTCTTTGTTTATTATAGTCGCGGTGCCGCGAAGCATTATTATGAAATACGATTAGGCGTGGGTATATCAGCGTATATCTAGAGTTATATATATACATATATAACTCTAGATATAGTTATATATATATATATAACTCTAGATATATATATATACATATATTTATAAATATAGGCATATACGTTCGTATCTATAAATTTACCCTCTCTCTCTCTCGTGCTTTGCATTCTACATTTTCTCGCTGTATAATATCCTCATCCGCACCGCACCTCATACTACTCTTTAACCGCGCGCTCATACACGCGAGAGATCGTCGTCGTGCGACTGTTAGGCACTCTAAATATTTGAGTCTGTGAGAGAGGCGCAGTTTGTCCCCGGACAATATTCCAGAAAGAATTTCGCTGCTGCGACTATCAACGTTGTAGCGGTAATTTTGAGTTATCGCGGTGGCGACTCGATATTTCTGGAATTTGATAGTTTTTTTTTATTTATTTTTCTTTTAATGACATTTTAATCAAATCAATGATTTAAAAAATGTGATTCAAATAATTGTTTATAAATATATAAATTTGCTCGGGGATATTTTGTTACGAGGAAATTGACGAATTTAGAAAGGAGGAATATATTGAAAGCGAACCGAGATCCGCGTGTTTGAGATTTTTCTTTTTTGGAAAATGGATAAATTCGCGGACAAACATTTTCATCGTTCATCCCCCTAACGTGCTATTTTCCTTTCTTCGCGTACTAACGGAAGCAACGCCCCCGCCATCCTCGTGTACACGCGCACGCATACGCAAGTGCACACGTACGTGGCAATAATGATTTTTTCTCGGTCGCGCCCTCGAGCACAAATTATGCAAAAGTGGTACATATATAATTATCTTATCCATCTAACCGGGAAAATTGACCCCGCGGCATTCAACGATGGAGTTTAGGCGAGCGCTGTAGCAAAAGCTCCCTGTTACCTCTCTCTCTCTCTCTCCCTCCCCCTCTCCTCCCTCTCTCTCTCTCTCCTTCGCCGATCTTGAGCGCGGTTTCTCGCGAATCTATTATCGTGCTACTGGTATATGCGAACTGGCGTCCGTGTCCGTACATTGCCGTACCCGTTTCTTCCCAAAGACGTCCTTCGATCGCGATGCTATAAAGCAGCACGAGCACGTGTATCGTATAAACCCTCTTTCCCAAGTCGTCCTCCTTCCCTTACCTCGTACCAGCAGCGACGTATCAACGGTCTGAGAAAAGCACGAAGTGCAAGCCATAATGGTGGAAACGGCAAAGAAAAAAATCAGCGAAGGGAGAATAAAGTTTATACATATAGTTATATACATTATTCTACCTTCTTTTCTTTGTTTCTATATATATATGTGGATAGCTCAAGAAGAATCAGGACGAGGAATAGACGAAGACAAAGGGGTCGAGAGGGAGGGAGATAAAGACTCGCGTGTATCAGATGAGAGGGTAGAGAAAATGTTGAAACGCTTCTCTCGGTTGGCACGTAAAAATAAGAGTAAGAAGACCGCTAATCGTATTATGAAAGAAAAGTAAAAAAACACACATACACACATATATATATATATATATATATATATATATGCGAAAGAAGGGGTTGATGAGACGCGCAGCATCGCGCCTCGCGCATGCACGCGCTCTTTCTTTTTTGTATTATAGAAAAGCGAACGTGTGTATGCGATTATTATATTTTATGCTCGCGCACGAGAGGCAAAGAGTCGACGAAGAGAGAAAGAGAGAGAGAGAGAGAGAGAGAAAGAAGCGTATAATGCGCGAGGCGTGTTCATCGTACTGTATTTGCTGCTGATATGCCAGTGTGTAGTCACCGTCAGATGTGCGTCTATTTTTACGTAAGGGGGTTGGTTCGCTGTGATGTTCCTGCTGCTTGCTACTGGACGGCGTACACACATATACACACATATATATATATATATATGTATATATATTAAAGCCATGAACGCTCGTGTTACGAACCGTACATTATAAAGTCGCGGCGTGTACAATGCATAAACAAGCCACGGCTACCGAGAGCCCGAGGGCCCACCAGCGCATTAACAATTATATTACGGAAGCCTCAATGGTATGCGCGAACGAATTCATACGCGCGTGCGAAGCCTGCGAGAAATTATCAGCTTCAAGTTCTCACGAAGGTCGTACGTCGGACATACACGTTCACGGGTTTCCGGGGATGATACGATTCTCGTTGCACCCTGAGAGATTCGAGAATGTTGAAAATCGCTGAGGGATTGAGAAAAGGGCGTTGGGAAAAGTCCGGGAGAAATCCGGAGATTTCAACGATCAGTAAGAGACAGCGCGACGCTCATCTTTTTATCATTAATTGCAAGAGGTCAAACGACGATCTGGCATCGATCCTCCACTCATATCTTTAAGCTCGACGACGATCGAACGCGTTCGGGAAAAGTCCGCTAAACAATTTCTCCGTTACTTTTAAACGTCTATTTCGCAAGCTTTGCAACAAACCCCTTTCGTTATTTTCTCGCTACTTAACACGGAAGCGAGAGTGTCACGTTTACGAGAGGTTACCCGTGGTACGGTAGTTTGTGGCAAGGCGAGAGAGCGAGATCGGCTCACAGGGATCATCTCTCTCTCTCTCTCTCTCTCTCTCTCTCTCTCTCTCTCTCTCTCTCTCTCTCTCTCTCTTTCTCTCCCCTTCTCTATTGCATCTCTTTGCGAGAAAACGAGAAGCTTGCGAAAGGGGTGCAACAAGAGAGAGAGAGAGAGAGAGAGAGAGAGAGAGAGAGTGGGGTGGGAGTCAAAACGAGAACAGCAAGAAGGGGGAGGGGGAGGTTGGTCGACGACTCCAGCCATGTTGATACGACGGTGGTCGGCGGCGATGGTGGTAGTGGTCGTCCGTTTCTCGTAGCCGAGTGAGCGAGAGTGCGGAGTGAGTAGTCTAGGCGGAACTTAATTAAACAGCGGGCAAAGCCAGCTTAGTTCACAAAGTGACCGCGGCAGCTACACCCCCGCCCCCTCCCCCGCGTGCCCTTGCCAGACCTTGCGTCGATACACCATGCTCCTGAAGCTCTCTTGGTCCTGCTCCTCTGCTACTCCTCTCTCAATCCTCTACTGCGGAGTGTGTGTTGGATGAGGCGAGAGGAAGGGAGAAAGGGGGCCTGTACCGACTACCGATGCGGCATCGGCTCGCTAGACGAGAGAGATGTGCGGAAAGCTGAGGTTACGTATATCCTCATGGTGCGATGCTACATGCCAGCCTAGAATATACAGTAGTTACACGTGGTACACACAGATGGCAGACGGTATGGGTACCACCGGTGAACAGTTCCTGCGTACGGGACATAATACCGGGTCTCTCCCAGCGAGAACTGAACACCGGAGTCGGGGTTAGCCGATCGGCCAGGCGAGAAAGCGTACTCCAACACCAAACCCCCCTTGTACCCCTCTAGGGCTCAGTCTCGCTCGTTCGCTCTCTCCCTCTATCTCTCTCTCTCTCTCTCTCTCTTTCGAAGCAGCGTCCTCTAGTGGTGGCAAATTGATTTTGACGGTCGGCTTCCGTTCTCAACTGCAATGAACCCAGCCACCCACATAAGAGCCTATACCCCCGGAGCTTCGTACCCAACGTTACACCTTTGCAAAACCCCAACACCTAATACCTCCTGCGGAAAGGAGTAATCCGATAGTGCGAAACACAGTGCCGAGTTTAGAGGTACGCTGGTGGCGGCGCCTTTATTCGCGAACAATTACCGAAGCTGGTCAGCTATTATCCGTACGCATGGACACATACACACATAGATGGAGTACATGGAACTTTCGCATTCTAACTTCGACTGATTTCAATTAATTGCATCCCCTCCATCCACCCACTTTATTACCGTCCGACTCATTAAACTTTCTTTGTCTCTAATTGGCGGACCGGTTCGCTCGTCCCTGAAGGCACTTTGTCGCGTCTCCTCGCGTTTCGCGGGTTCTCCGTGTGTACGCTGCGAGCGACCGACTGGCTAATTGACAAAAGAGTTGGCGCGCTGTCGAGGGTGGGAGGGTGGAACGAGAGCGCGGGGTAGAAAACGACCCTTCGGCGGGAGGAGGATGCGTGGTGAGAACCGGCCTGGGACAGGGTAGGATCGCTTTGAAGCGGAATGTGTCGAAGTGAATAGCTTTTCTCTTTTCCTTCGGGGTGGTCTGTTTTTTTCCAACCAACTCCCTACCTCCAGGACACTCGAGCGCATCTACGCTGCCAACTGTCTGTAACGTGACATTTTAACACAGGCTCGTGACATTGGCAAGGGAGTGAGAGAAATTGTTCAGGGTTGGTGGAGAACGCGAATAAGACAAGCAAGAAGCAGCCCTCTTTGTCCAGCCTTTGTCTAACATTAGCGCGCCCAACGTTCTGATTCATTGAGTCTTTCGAATGTTGCGGAAAGAAAGTCACAAAAGTGGACAAACATTATCCGCGATCTGGTGCGACCCCTCGAACGAGGCAAGCGACGATTGGCCCGCTGCTCAGTGAACAGTGACTCAAACATTCGAGGGATGCTCGCTTATCCGAGACCCAACGACTGGGGTGACAGTGTCTCGCTCTCTCTCTCTCTCACCCACACTCTTTAAAAAAGATTTACCGGTCCAAATGACTCGGAAATGTGCACAGATGAATTCAGTAAACATCCAAAAGAAACAAAATCTGGGGAGGTGGTTGGGTTAGCCAAAAGTGTGATAAAAACTGAAGGAACGGGAACGTTTCGCGAACCAATATAGTAAACACGCTTGGTCTAAGGGTAGGACCTACAAGGGACGATGGACCAGTCGGTGCCACGAGCCGAATATATCCTCGAAAATAGTGTTGAAAACGAGGGTCACCTGGTAAGGGAGAGCAGAAGGAAGGAAAGAGGAGAGAAAGATTCATCAACAGCACGACGATCAAGGAGAGGAGGTGACAACATGAGAATCAGGTCCACGTGCACGCTCGTACTCGGCAATCCCCTTTGTGGTGGAATTTAACGTTTCATGTGTCGTATTCCGACTCATTGGAAATTAAGGAATACACAGAGAGGAAAGCCGTAAAGAGAAACGGCTTTGAGATAAAAAGAACGAGGCGGATGGGTTTGGGTTTACGGTCGTGTTCGTGTGCATCCATGTCGCGTTTGGGAGAATGAGGGGTGGGAGGGGTAGATCGAGGTGTCGACAGTGCGAAAATAAAGTTCCTCGACGGTTTCTCTCTCTCTCTCCCTCGAAGCTACAGGGTTGTGTAGGGGTGGTCGTACGTGTAGTCGACTCGAGGTATCAGGGTCGCAAAGGAGAGCGAGAGAGGGTTAGAATTCGAGGATGTATCTCTGTGTAGGGGAAGTAGGTGTGTGCGTCAAATCTGCTGTGACCGTTTCGTCGCTCGCTCGGCAACCCCCGAACTCTCGGCTTCGACCCAGCCGTTCATCGAGCTCACACTATTTTCGTCTTTTATTCACTTTCTCGTCGCTTCATTTCTTCAACGATCAAATTAAATCCATTTAATTAGTCGTTCCTCCACTTGCTAATTATTATTCCAACTCAGCAAATAAATTTATCATCCCTTACACATTCCCTCGAAACCTCAACCTTTCTTCCATCCAAAAATAACTTAATTAAATGAAAATAATCATTGCCATTTACAATGATAAAATTTCAAACAAAAATGTGAACACCGTTTAATCATTTTCTAAAATAAACAAAATATCGCCCATGGCACTCCAGTGACAATCGTGCTGCGCCAACGAGTGAAGGTATGTATGTATACATCGCGAATGAGGCGAGGCCAGTCGTGCCAGGGTTGAAAACCGTACCCCCTAGGAGAAAGTCCCTCGGGTCCCAATTACACCGACACTCGATCCCCGGCATTACCGCTCGGCTAATTCGAGGGGTTCGAGTACGCGGTGGTATATACAGCCTCCACGTACCTATATCTCCTCAATGCCCGGTATAAATCTCGGAGCGGTTTTGATTGTACGGTTTTCGGATGCTGTTTGTCGGTGAGAACCATTCCGCTATACGTATATACGTAATCTCCGTTACGTCTCTCATACAGGAGAATGATAAAGCGCGTACGCGGAACGCTTAATGTCTTTCGCGGATGGTGAGTGTCGCGTTAAAGCTCGCGTTACAATTTTCCTCATCGTGTCACGATACAGAATTGATTAACACTTTTTTTTGGGTGGCTTATTTTTTAAATACATTCGCCACGACAAATCCCAAGTCGTCAAAGTAACGATAAGTTTTCGAGTACGCCCGGGTAACCCAATATACGACAATAACCACGCCGCCAATTTTCCTCGTAGTTAACTACGAGAGAAATCAATTTTCCTGGCGTAAAGGGTAGCCGGTGAGTACACAGAGTGCATGCACAAGGGTACGTTTCTCTCGCAACGGCTCCTTGCGCGTCTTTGCAACAAACGTTTCACCTCTCTCTCTCTCTCTCTTACACGCTGTACCTAACGGCTAATTACAGCAAGGCCGCATAATAACAGTTGCTTGTAAAACGAGGCTCGTCTTCTCCAATATGTAACACACAGGGAAAACTGTGAGCATGCCACAGAGAGAATCTCGAGCCGTATAGAGGACGTGTGTGTTTTAGTACCCGTACGAAGCCTGTCGGTTACCAGCTTTTGTGGTTACGTGTGTATCGTGAGAACGCTACTGACGCTTCAAATTGTATATATATATATATGTATGTATGTATGTATATATATAGCACGATAACACGAACGAGAGGAGGCTAAGGAGTGAGATACGAGTGGAGTGTGAGCTTTTTACCAGCTGGTCGATTTTGTCGTCGCCGGATATGACACAAGACAGCCCGAATAATAACGGATCGTATCCAGAAGCTGTCCAATATAGCGAGCTACGTGCTTTCGCACATGTATTTCTCTCTCTCTCTCTCTCTCGCTATCGTTCTATATTTATTATCGTTAATAACAGCGTATGTACTCGTTCGGCACCAGCGTTATTATAATATTATCACGACGTTTTTTTTTCCAACGCGACGAGACAAGCGCGAAACGAAAAATACCAGAATCTTCTTCTCTTCCTTCGTTCCTTCTTTTAGATATATATGTATATAAATTAACAGGAGAGCATATGTTTCTACGATATGAAAATCGATCGTAATCGTTACGAACAGGGGTGTCTGTTTCTCACTGGTAAGTGTGAGAAAATTGTTTGTTTTTTCTATTGGCGAGCGAGGAGAGAGAGAGAGAGAGAGAGAGAGAAAGGGAGAGAGTGAAAGAAGAAACGATGATGACGAGAACGAGAAGATTCTCGTAAATTTGTGTTAAAGTTTATCGCTGATATGTGGCTCGTGAAAATATTGGATCGGCACTGTGTCTGCCTATTTGAGTGCGCGCGTTTTCTCGTGTACGAGGCGAACGTGACAAGATGAGGATAGAATCGATCGGGGAGAATGAATCCTGATTTTACGAGAACGCGACAACGACTTGGACGACGTCGACAACGGCGACGAGAATGACCCAAGACTATTCGATGAAAGTAATTTCCGGTTAACGAGAGAAGGATGTGTGTGTGTATGTGTGTGCGTCTATGAGAGAACGGGAGAGAGAGAGAGAGAGAGAGAGAGAGAGAGAGAGAGCGACGACCTCGTCAATCGCAGCGTATTTATTACAGCGATAAAGGTCATCTTATTGTTTCATCCAAGACACGGTATTATATCATTGCTCTTTCCTTTATTACATATAGATATATTCTCCCTCATTGGCTATCTCGAAAAACCTCCCCCTTAGTACCCATGTGGGTCTGCCTAATCGAAAATTCTCTCACACTTCTCGAACCCCTCCTGTTTTGCTTCGAGGACACGATACCAGTCCCTTTACAACCCTATACACTTCTTGGAGGTATCAAGGGTTGACGACAAACCATAGAGCAACGAACCTCTGACAAAATGTCAAGCCAATTCGTAATTCGAACGAGCTAATATTGAATGGAAATAAATTCAACCTTATTTCATTTCCTTCGCGATTAAAGGGAGGTAAGATGATCAATCGTTAAATCAATCACTCTTTAAACATCGTAAATTACATGCAGCATCTTTTTTTCCTCGCAGAGCTAAGAAATTGCCACTTTTTGAGATTATTAAAAAATAAAAGAAAAGAAGATTGCCCTTGGGGGAAATTCCATAGGGCGGAAACGTTCGTCGCCTCGACGAACCACGGACGAGTAAGTGACTGCTGCATAGGACAGCGAAGGAGAGGGGGTAGAGTAAGAAGACGGGGAGAAATGAGGTATTAGGAGAACAGAGGGCACGACGGTTGACACGGTATCTCTTACAAGACAGTCATTAGTCGAATGAGAGAGGAGAATACGTATATATATATATATATATATATATATATATAGTTATGTGTATATGTATGTGTGTATACTTGGAAATGCGTGCGTAAATATCCGTGAGACACTTTACTTCATCAATCATCTAACAGTCTCACGCATGTACTCGCGAGAGCCAGAAGCGATCGAGAGTAGAAAAAGATGGAACAACGATTTACAAATTATATATTTTTGTCTTCGAAAAAAAAGGTTCTCGTTAAGAAAAAGTGTTGGGAAAAAATTTGTTTCAACACCTCGCGAGAATGTGTGACATACGACGAGCGATTGGAAAATGCGATTCGTATTTTCTTGGAAACGGAGCAAGCAATCGCGTTCAAATTTTGAAGGCATCTAGAGAATTATAGCAAAAAGTGACTAAACATTGTATTTTTCCAAAATTGTTGCTACAATTTTCTAGATATCCTAAATACTTTAACACTCAGTGCCGGTGTTTTCGAATCAAGCGTCGCCTGCAACCCTATTATAAAAATTTTGAAATACAAATATTTAGAGCCACTTTTTGCTATAATTATCTAGATACCCTCAAAATTTTAACGCGATTGGTTGCTCAGAGCCGGAGGAATTACAGATCGCGTTTTCAAATCGCTCGTTGACGTTGTTACATTTTTAATAGAAGATCTTTGTTTCAGTATGATTCGAGGCTTTCTATTAATTCTGTGTCTCGTATCGACCATTTTTCGATATAAAGGAGATATACGAGTCGCGAGTAAATATATCAATATCTACGAATGGCGGGGCTGAGGGGTAACGCGTTATCAGGCGAGCCCGTCTAGTCCAACAGTCGAGAAAGATAAAAGCGCGGGAATGTATATATATATATTTAGTTCGTGTGTTCTCGATGATGGCTTCGAGGCTTTATATTACTGCAATGAATTTTCTATACCCGTAATACGGGAGAGAATATCACTGGTGTAATTCTAGCAGACACAAACTAACCCTGAGAAAGAGAGAGAGAGAGAGAGTGTGTCTTTTGTGTGTTAGCCGTGTGAGGCGTCTGATGCGCGGGGTTCGTCGTCCGAGTTCCGGACGAGGCATGGCACTCTCTCCTCAATGTTTCACGAATGGCTGTCATATTCATGTATTGACATACCGAGAGACGGTTGACTAATGGACTGGCTGTTGTCACAGTCTCGTGTTACAACCCGACGAGGGCTCGGCCGACTGCCAAGTCCATTTTTTTTCCTCTGCGAATCGAGGAGAACTTTCATTTCTGTCGAATACGAGCTTTTTCGCTCTCCGCGTCTTGTGTATTACGTCCTAGGGAACGGGGGAGGGGGAGGTGACCCGATCGAGGGTGTGACGTTTTGTAGGTTAACCGACACGAATTCTTTTTCCATCTGCTCGAAGAATAAATTTTTATTTCGTAAGGAGGATTCGTGTTTAATAATTTGTTTATGATAACTCGCGAATAATTTGGCTGGTTAAATTTTCATTCGTAAATATTTCAAGTTACGTATTCGGTGTACCGAATGGCGTTATCTCGCTGGAGGGTTGATTCGGGGATGAAAAATGAAAGATGGCATCGGGGAAAAAGGCTCGAGTCATCGATCTTAAGGCCGGTGGACGAGTAAAAACCGAGAGTGGGGGGAGGGGAGGGGAGGTTGCCAACGGTTTCATGACGAGCGGGTCGTACAGAGCTGTGTGTATATAGATTGTTGCGAAGGTTTCGCGGAGGTATAACGGTGGACAGCGCGTATCCGCTCGCAGTTATCCGACACGTATTGTCGGTGGCCATATTTTATTTACGACGTATATTGCGCTCGCGTTGAATCCGTAATGCCTCGACCGGAGCTCTATAGATTCCACATGCCTACACGAGATGACATCCTGGACGCGTTTGGAGATTTTGATATTCGAGCGAACTGAAGGGAACGAAGAAACGGAGCGAGAGAGAGAGATAGAGAGAGAGAGAGAATGAGAGAGAGAGTGAGAATGAGAGAGAGAGAGAGAATGAGAGAGAAATATGCCAAAGTTATACGAAGCAGAGATTAAGGGGGAAATCAGCAACTCTTGACAAAAGTTGAAATCTCGAGACTCGATTCATCGGCTAAATTTTTCAAGTCCGATTAACCTTGACTTTTTTCAAAATGCTATAATTATTTTATATTAGGTAAATTATTGTTTATTCCTAAAAATTCAAGGACTTGATGCATTTCCCATCCTCCCAGTAGAACAATGAGTCACGTGACTCATCAAAGTTCCTAATGGACCAACCGAACATTCGTAAGGGACTTTGATAATTGGGTTGGCTTCTCTCCGTCGTTCTCCAAGTCGGAGACAGTGATCGAGGATGTTTCGTACATACGGCCTAGCTATCCTTGCGAAGGAGGAGAATAATCCAACGATCTACGATGCGCGAGCTAGTTCGCTCAAGAACTGTTCACGATAGAGCGAGGGAGTAACAGCATTGGCAGTGGAAGAGACGAGAACTGGCGGATAAGCCGCGGTCAAAGGAACCAGCCCATAAACACGAGACAACTATTCTATTACGGACTGACATCCGATACAAACTTGGTTGAGCGATCGCGGCCTTTGGCATGGACAACCCCCCTCCCACAATTCCCCTCCCGACCCTTTCATTCACCATCAATCCACTCCGTACGTACGTACACACGATGTTTAAACGTGTTGCACAGTCTAGGAAATCTGTTGGATCGTGAGGCGAACGATGTGGGAGAAATAGGAAGAGAGATCGTTACGTACACATACACACAGACGCACACATATATGCACGAAGCTTGCGAGCGAGGATGATGTCGATGGGCTAGATTGGGTGGTTGCCGATCCAGAAGCTCGATGCTTCGGTGTGCAAGACGAGGACCAAACCCCTCAACATGGAATAATAGGATACGCGGCAAGCTCCGTCTTCACGATTCCCTTCACGCCATGCCGAGGGCAAGAGTTTATAGCTCATAGTGCGTTCTCTATGGCTTCTTGATTTATTACCGAGTTAACCCCCATCCCCCACTTGCTACGAAACTTCACTCGAGATATTCGATGTACAGAATCTAGATCTACCTAGGCTTATGCCACATGTACCGAGCTGTCTAACTATCGTCACATCGAGTATCAAAGAATCTTATCGTTCAATGATAAGAAAAAATATTTTGTTTTTTTTTTTAAATTCGACTCACCCCGCGCCTTCTGCTCGTCCTGCAACTGTCTCTCGAGACTGTCCTTGACTTCGCGTTCTCGAAGAACGTCCATCTTGAGCTCCGCTGTAAGTAAGAATGAAATGATTGAATTGTTTTTAAACGCGAAGGTGGAGATTGATAAAATTTGGGAGTATTGATTAGAATCGATCAGTCGCAGGTTTTGATTGGGTTTCATCGAATTTGACATTGGGAAATTGAATTAAGATGAATCGAGTGTCTTCTTTCGTTCAAAAGTATGATCGGAAATTGTACACAATTATTTATAATACGTTGGTAACAAAAATGAGAATTTATTTTCTTCCTCGATGCAACATTTTATTGAATTGTTAAATGAATTTTCGTGTCGTTTTCATCCCGCATCCTTCGTATTACACGAGATATTCCATTAGTACGAACTGGGCATGTAACGAACACATGAATTTTCCACCTGGGTCGTGGAAGTGGACGCGTGGATTGGCCCTGGATGGCAAATTCGAAGAGGGTAGGGTAATAGAAGAGAGAGAATATCGCACGGTTGGCTGGCTCCGTGATTAAATCCAACGATGGCGATGGTCCGCAGACCAGGAGAGCTCGCATAGTTACCTCTGATAGAATTATATTAAGACATGGAGATCCCCGTTGTTCTCTCGCGTCCCTTATACTTCGCGAGTATATACGTACTACTCGTACCATTTCTCTCGTCTCCGTATCTACTTGCTTCATTGCTCGTTTGCCCATTCTGTACATCTCGCTTGGTTTTCGACTATGGAAGAGAGTCGCGTAGCTCGAGACTGGCTAACTCGCCCCTTCTCCATACCCAAGGGAGCCACCATGCTAAATTAGCCATTTCGAATCTCAACGACGACGACGACGACGACGACGACGACGACGATGTCGACGTCGACGACGAGAGGGTCGTTAGAACGAGTCCGGAACAGAGAAACATCTTCGTGGAACAACGAAGAGACACTCGAGTGAAACTATTTAGTTGAATTTCAAAAATTTTTGGTCAAAGTACTTGATTTTTTGAAAAATGGCACTCATTAGTCTTGAATAGAGAAACATCTTGGTAGAACAACGAAGAAACACTTGAGTGAAACTATTTAGTTGAATTTATATAATTTTGGTTAAAGTTCTTAATTTTTTGAACAATGTCGCTTCATTAGTCCTGAACACGATGCTAAATTAGCTATTTCGAATCTCCACGACGACGATGACGATTTCGACGTCGAGGGGGTCGTTAGAACGAGTCCGGAACAGAGAAACATCTTCGTGGAACAACAAAGAGACACTCGAGCGAAACTATTTAGTTGAATTTCAAAAATTTTTGGTCAAAGTACTTGATTTTTTGAAAAATGGCACTCATTAGTCTTGAATAGAGAAACATCTTGGTAGAACAACGAAGAAACACTTGAGTGAAACTATTTAGTTGAATTTATATAATTTTGGTTAAAGTTCTTAATTTTTTGAACAATGTCGCTCCATTAGTCCTGAACACGATGCTAAATTAGCTATTTCGAATCTCCACGACGACGATGACGATGTCGACGTCGAGAGGGTCGTTAGAATGAGTCCAGAACAGAGAAACATCTTCGTAGAACAACGAAGAGACACTCGAGTGAAACTAGTTGAATTTCAACAATCTTTGGTCAAAGTTCTCACTTTTTTTTCAATATCGCTCCATAGTCCTGAACTTGATGATAACATTATTTAAAAATAATTTATTCTAAAAACGTCATAAAAAATATGATTTCTTTTACATCGAGATTAGCCGATCATTTTTTCATGGAATTCTTTTTATTCCTACTCAATTTTATTATCTCGTTGAGTGCCAATAATCGGAGGCAAGCGAATAAAAGAGAGTTCAATTTCTTACTCGTCCCTCGCACGAAGTCGTCGGTAGGTGGAGGGTCCCCCCACCCTCTGGGCTCGCTCGCGCTACTGAAAATCACTTTTCATCCGTGTAACCCGATAGAACGTTTCCGGAGTCTAAATCAAGGGGAGGGCTACTTTGGTTTTAAGGAAAAAAAAGGAACTCGAAACGAGGGTGAAAGACGAACTGTATACTCGCGACGGAAAGGCCTCTGCACCCTCTCTCCTGGTCCCAGGACAGACATGAACTACCCCTCGTCGTCTCGTCGCTCTCTCCAACCCTCTATCCTCAGCCACTCACCCCTCTGACTTATAGGCGAATGGGTCCTCTCTCTCTCGCGATCTTCGAATTGGGTTCGTGGCTAATGAGCCGAGAAGTTTGCAACACACGGTGTTGTACTATATAGACGTACCGTAACTTTTTCGCAGTCCATAAGGTCAGCTTTTTACGATTATCGACAATTCTTCTCGCGGTCAGACGATTTTTATATTATTTCGCACCAAATGCAAATTATGAAAATTTCAAACAAGATTTACATAATAATTTATAAATATTTCAAATATTTTGTTCCTGGTATGTAACGAATCATTATTCATTATTATATATTAATTTTCCATTTTCCGTTTATTCATATAATTTTCAACCCCAAATTTACTTTCTCTTCGAAAGCTATCGGTTGTATCAAACATTGAAGAAAATTATTATATTTATTGTACAGTTATTCGTTATGTGAATCATTAACAAAAAAAAAAGAACACACCCAACTTACATATAAATATGCAAAATTCTGAATTAATTATCAATCAGTAAAAAAAAAATTCGAACATGCGCAGACGGAAATTCGTTTCGCGAGTCCATCAAGACGCGCAACGGTCGATTATTATACGCATTAAAAATTCGTCGATTGAATTCGCGAGCGCACGTGATACGAGGAAGCGAATAAGAGAGGTACAGAGATAGAGAAAGAGACAAGTCCGGGCTGCGAAGGAAAGAGTGAGGGAGAGAGAAAATGCTGCTTTTCGTCGACCTCCACTGGCAACAGACACCATGCAAAACGTGAGAGGGAGACGGAGGTCTATATGCCAGCAATTTGAGAACGTTCGCGAGGTCCATTAACGGCGGTAACTCTTCACGACCGGCCGCCACGAAGATTCAATTTGAATGCTAACCAGAATAGGAAGTTCTCGCACCGGAGCACCGAGAGCTCGAGCATATCCTGTTATTGCCAATTTCGGCGCGTTTCTGCAGCCCACTTTGCGATCGTTTAGATTATCATCTCTCTCTCTTCCTCTTTCTCTCTCTCTCTCTCTCTCTCTCTCTCTCTCTCTCTCTCTCTCTCTCTCTCTCTCTTTCTCTCTCTCTCTCTCTCTCTCTCTCTCTCATTCCTCTTACCCCTCGCCTTTCTCTCTTACTCCTTGCTTCGCCCCTTCTCTTCCTCTCTTGATTCTCGTCATATCAACGAGTCCTTCTGATCACGCTCTCTGCTCTCGTCTTTTCCCCTTGCGCAGGATATCATCCACCTCTTATTTCTCCTTCTCCTCTGTGTGATATTTCACCCTTCATTCGCTAAGGGATGAAGCTTTTGTGTACGACTAAATGCTCGTGTAGATAAAATCTTAAAGCTTTGGTTCTTAACGAAATTGCATATTTAAATTGTCAAGTTTTGTTTTGAGCACATATTGTCAATTTTTTAAAAAATCACAAATGTCAAATATAAAAAAATGAAAAGATGTTATTCGAAAACGTCTCTTGTTCGTCGTAAAAAGTTTCATCGAAGAAGAAAAAAAAAGTCTTATTCGGTCTCGGGACGGGACGAAATGAGAAAAGGACGAATTAATTATTCTCCGTTGGGTTAAGGGATAAGACGCCGAGGGGTTATATATAAAGGTCGTAGTATTGAAATTAGGGTCGCGAGAGAGCATTAAACTTGCAAGGATTAATATCGGCGTGGTTGCCCCATGAGGAGTGAGAAAATAACAGGAAGACAGAAAAAAGAGAAAGAAGGAGTGTAAGAAGCGAGGGGTGAGAGGGTGGAGAAGGCTGATGGTGTGTCGCACACTCGTAACGCTTAATGCCCGTCAGGAGTAAGGGCATGATCAGAGGTACACTTCTGAAAGGACCGCAACGAGGAAGTGAGAGAGGAAAAAGAAAGGGGCGGAGAAGAGAAGAACACTGAAATTAAGAAGTATATACCTCGAGCCATCTTGGAAAATTTTATATGAAATGCAAGCGTTACGACACCCCCGTGGCACGAGCGGTGGTTTTAGAGCGCGAGCTAGATGTTACCTTAGGCGTGCAAAAACTTCCGCGCGAACATCATTCTTATTTCAATTATAACGACACGGAGAAAGAGAGAGAACGAGAGAGAGTCAAGAACATCGAGCGTGCAGTAATCGTGTCGCGCGTCATAAACCGCGAATTACCAAGAGGGGGTTGATTTATTCCTTTGGCCCCCTCTTCACCTCTGTTACTTCGTTCGAGAGTCGTTCCCTTGCGCAATCACATTTTTTTTCTCTCCTCGTTTTCAAGGAGAAAAAAAGTTCCTAACTGGAGAACACCTCCGTTGACAAGAGCACATGTTTTTTTTCATTCTCATTTAATAAATAATGCAATTTAACGTAGAGCAACGTAAATTTTAATGGCTTTTAATTGCTGGTAAAATTGATGTTTTAATTGGTCGAAGCCAGACGATCGATCGAAACTTCCCTGTCAACCTGCTGAACCCAAAGAGAATTCGTAATTCATAATTCGTTTTTTCGACCAATAATATTCGGTGTTTGTCGTGGAGGATGCTGGAGAAACGATTGTTTTGGCACTTTCGCTCAGGACATTTCGCAACCCCCGTAGGACCTCGTGTATCGCGAGATACACCGAGAACCGGACACATGTTTACACAGTCGACGTGGTGTGCGTGACTATCGCGTGTGTACACGGTAGCTAAGATATATTCGCGAAGGCCTCCGGCCACCCTTAGAAACAACAGTGTCAACTTCCCAGTGGCAAGAGACCAACCAACCCCCTGGTGTCGCCCTTCCACGATCATTTGAATAGTATAATGTAGTTTTCGTGTTAGTCACGTAGGAAACGTAACCGAGCTTTTATCGGACGTGAAGAAAAGCTCCGATCAACCCCTGGACGATCGAGGGTGCGATGGGAGAAAAAAGAATTCCATTTCGGTTCGATGTTTTTTATGGAATTTTATAGGAACGAGCTCCAATCGTTGATGTACGATTGTTATAAATAATTCTTCAATTTATAATCTTTTGTTTCACGAATGAAAAAGTTAAATTTGTTATTATTTTTCCCACCCTCATTTTTTTACGATAGGTTCAAGGAATGCTTCGTTTACAGTCAATTTCACATTACACTTTAATCGACGCATATGTTTTCGTTGGTTGATGAGCAAGTTTCGTGGGTTACGAGCAGAGCCAGAGTTGCATAAATCTCGTCTAGTAATCTCTTATAATCCTAATGTCGCACTATTTGCTCTAGGCGTAGAGGGTCGATTAGGGAGTCCGCCCTGAGCTTCGGAAACTGGTACGAACGCTGGGCACTTTCTCAGTCCACGATATTTTGAATATTATTGTTTCTACCCTTGCATATTATAGTCGAATAACGATTAAGTGTACCGGGAAGTTTGCCCTAGCCTCGGGGTGTGCCGATACGCCTCGTGGCAATTTAATTGTCACAACGCCTTTCCGGTCTACCGGTTGATTCTCGTACGAACCAGTTGGCCAAAAAACTAATCAACTGATCGTTCATTGGATCCAAAATATCGTTCCACGATTGCGAAAAAGTCGAAACTAGTGACTTTGGCGACATTCGCCCTTCATAATTAACGATCCAATGCCCGAGCGTTAATTCCTATCGAACCGTGATGTGGGTGGTGTGTTCGCGGGTTCCGCAAGCAACCAGAGAGGTCTCCAGAGTTCTCTTCCTTCGACGAACAGTCCTGGGGCGGTTTGACTTGGTCCAGGTCGAGAAGCCTTTCGCGCTTCCACCAATTCCAAGTCTTCAACCCCTAGAACGTTATACATCGTCAGCTTGCTCCGTTTCCACAGCCCAATCTCCTTCAGGGAAGGGTCAATAGTTGTCCATGCGGGATTAGATCCTCGGAACTATATACGAGATGCAATATTCGACCACAAGAGAAGGAGGGGTTGGATTCAGCGTGTGCCAGACTGTTCACCCCTGTCCCACCTCCCTCTCTCTCCACCCACGAACGAACCAAAAGAGCCAGACCGAGAACTCTCCGTCGGGATTTAAGACGGACTTAGGCCTTGTTCCGGTCGCTGACCACTTTGCCTACCATTAACCATTAACGGATTCGAGCCAAATAGGATTAGATATCTCGAGTTTGTGAAAGACCTGCTCGAAAAAATTGGCGGGCATCTCCCTCCCTTAATTTCTGTACCCCTCGTTTCCTCTCGCTCTTTTTATTCTTCCTCGATTCTCGACTATGAAATATCGGGAAAAAATGATGACAGCGGAAATCCCGGCTAATAACCGCGACGTGGGAGCAACCATAGACGCTTTTAACCGCGATAACGTAATTAAGAGTGCGGTAAAACATATAGTGCGAGATATATGTATCTGGTCTACGGGTCGTACACCATCTGGCATCCATTTCAAAGCCACACGTGCGCTCGTACATACGTTTACCGTAGCGACACACGAGAATCCCATACGTGCGTGACGTAGATCTGGTTTATTCCTCCTCCTCCTCCTCCTCCCCCCTTCTACTCTATCTCTTGCTACTCTCGGTACGTACATATGTACCAGCATTTGTACACGTGTCAAACAACCTACTATATATATAATATAGAAACCAAGAGGGAGAGAGGGAGGGAGGGAGGGAAAGGGAGGGGGTGGAGAGGGGAGATAGGCGTATGTACGTATGGAATGAAGGTGAGCGAGCTGGCACCTGTGAATATCGTCGGTTCGGTCGAGTGGCGGGCGCGAGTATGCGGTTTCTGATAAGAGAGATATAGGCTCGCTAGCAGTGACCACACCGGTGTGGGAATTAAAGTATACGTACGGGCATAGCTCGCTTGCGTTGAGTGCTGGCAAATACGAACGAGCTCGTGGAAATCTTGTTTCGTCCATTTACTTCTGTTACTATCTACCCTCGTGGCCGTGGCCGGCTCGTCTGTCCGTGTGTTTGCTTCTTCTCTTTGAGAAAATGCGTGAGAAGCGAATTGATAGCGGAATGATAATTCTACCTCGCCTCTCGACACGTGCGACCCCCCGCATCGAGAACTCTAGATATTTCCTATTTTTCTTTTTCTTTTTTTTTTAGACGTTTTCCTTCCCCTCGATCTCGTTTGCTCGCGTTGGATAAATTTGTATTAAGTAATTGCTTTTATTAAATTGCTGCTGCGAGTTTTATCATACGGAAAATGATTACTGGAATCCACGAATATCGTCTCGTTCCTTTTTGTTTTAAGAAAAGAATTAAGAGCGAACGATTTATCGTAAGGAAAGATTGCAAGAAAATTGTTCGACCGATTTTTTTTGAAAAATCATCGATTTATCGATAAATCGTTAATGAAATAATGTTTCGAAGTAATGGGAATTATGTATATAGGAGATGGCTCGAAAATATAAACCTCGTCGAAGGATTGGCTCTTGCGAGACATAGGAGGCCCGGAGCTTCGCGCGAACTCTCCGAGAGTCATGGAGATACGCCGGAGAGCCTTTTCACGTTTCGCGATAGGCACCGTTCGCGTTCACGGGATCGCCGAGAAGGGGGTATCTACGGGAGTTATTGCTCCGGAGAATTCTTCCAAGAGACTCGTCGTCTCTCTTTCCCTCTGTCTCTTCCTCTCGGTCCAGCTGCACAATCGTTCAATGATGCGTTTCCTCGCGAAAACTCGAAACGTTAATACGACATTTTTCAATTTTCACGCTCAATAAAATTCACATTTTGCCATTTTCTGTCAAAATATGAAGCAAGAAACAGAAATTATTCCGTTACTTATTTTATTCTTTTCACAACTCGTCGCATAAAATCCGATCGTAGTCGCTCGATCTCTTTCGTCCTCGTTTTTTCTGTTCCCTTCTATTTCTCTCTATCTGTACATTTCTCTCTCTCTCTGTCTGTCTCTCTCCGGCTCGAACCCCGTGATCTAAAGAACCATGCCGGGTGCATAACGAGCCTGGCATGCCACGAAGAGTCCGATCTTTATCATTATTACGAGTGTACGTCCGTCTGTCTGTCCGTCTGTTAGACTCGGTTGTGCGCGAATTGTTTGCATATATATGTATGTAATCTCTGTATTTGTTGCAGCATACAGTATAAAGTAGGAGGAAGACGAGAACATGGAAGAGGAATATCGCGTGCACCGGAAACGGCACGCGTTGTAAAATCGGACCTCGTCGTGGCTGCGGTTCTTTCATTCTCTTCTCTTTCTCTCTCTCTCTTTCTCTCCCTCTCTCTCTCTCTCTCTTCGTCAGAACTTCCGTAAGCCGATCCTCTTTCTCCAATTCTCGCTGCTACATACATATCTCTCGTGTCTCACTACAAGTTCTTCCCATCTCTCACCCCTTGCCCCCCTCTCACGAACACCCCCTCTCACATGTCACTCGTTCAAGAGCCGCGATCAACAATCGTTTTAATGAATTCGCTCGCTTTAATCGCAAGCTCGAGCCGCTCACCGCGCCGCGAAACTTTATCTTCATCTTTACACTCGGTAGCGAAGAGCGCACGAGAGAGAAAGTGCACCCGTGTAACGCAACCCGACCTCTCTCTCTATATCCCCCCCCCCCTCCACCTCTCTCTCTCTCTCTCTCTCTTTCTCTTTCTTTATCGTTCGCGGCAATTTTTTATTTCTTTTTATTTCTTCCGCTATCAACGCGAATACGAGAGAAGAAACGATGCGATCCACGTAGACACGCGAGTATCATTCTTCTAGAAACGCGTAGGTATGAGTAGAAAATTCTTCACTCTAATTAACATATATAGGGTGAATTTCATAAGGTGTAGGCAGGCTTTATTCTAAGGTAGATGGGATCATTACAAACAAAAATTGCAAATATACATTGGGGATATTTTTAATACTTTACGAGATATCAATTTTTTAAGTTGGACCAATCAGAGCGCACCGAGAAGCGTTGGACATGCCTACTCCCGCCCTAGCAGCCAATCCCCGAGAAATAAAAATGATTATTTAATAATATAATAACTAAAATTCACTGCTCTAAATTTTGCAACCCCAAATGTAACGCCTTATACTGTGTAATCTCTACGGCTAGGCCGGGAGTGGGCGGCTCCAACGCTTTTCGGTGCGCTCTGACCGGAACAACTTAAAAAATGCATATCTTGTAAACTACTAAAAATATCCCCAATGTATATTTGCAACTTTTGTTTGTAATGATCCTATCTACCTTAAAATAAAACCTGTTACACTTTATGAAATTCACCCTGTATATATACATAAATATATGTTGCAAGAAAAATCATGGTTTTGTAAGTCTCGCGATAAGAAATTCGAGATTAATCGTAATAATAGGAGCTGGAAATTAATGTTGTTTAACGATTATACGTTTCTTTCTTTCATTCATTCTTTCCTTTTCGCTTGTTTCTCATTTTCAAATAGTGTGTGGTTTTTTTGTTGCAAATTCTTTTGTTTCACCGTTTTATTTTCTCTCTCTCTCTCTTTCTCTCTCGCGTTCTTTCTCGACGTAGTCGTTGCAGGGGTGGAGTTCGCAAACGGCCTAACTCTTTCTCACTCGTGCTATCTCTCTCTTTCTCTTTCTCTCTTGCTGCGTGCCGATCGTAAATAACCACCTGGTATAATAAGACATCAGCGAATGGGCTACGCGCACCTACGCCCCGATACGATCTTTATGGACATGACAGTCGGAAGTTGTATATTTTTTATTTTTATTTTATTTTATTTTTCATTACTTTATTTTATTCATTCCAAGTTGGATTCTTAATTCTATCTTCACCCACCCTCCTTCACCCCAATCTCCCTTCTCGTTTTTAATATAATTTCTCATATTTCTTCCGTCGAAGCTCGAGTTATACGTGGCGCGAAAGTGCGTATCATTACTGAAAAACCCGTTCTTATTAATTTTTATGCTTGTCCGGCAGATCGTAAAAAAATTGTGCTTATCCGTTTTATTTTGCGTTTCTTTTTGTTGACGATATTTTGTTTTTATGAAATGTTCTCGCGACCAGTTTTACACGAAGTCGATGATTTCGCGCCGTTTCGCGCAGATGACGTAAACTTGCGCGTAAATAAATTATTATGATTGTCGTTATTATTATTATCACGATCTTTTATCGTCGATAAGTGGAAGTGAAAAAATCGTAAAAAAAATTGTATTAACGTCCTGTCGACGATCTTACTTATTCGATCGTCGCGACGATCTAATTTCTTTTTTTCTCCGTGCGCATATAGGATTTTATCGATCCGGCTTTTGACACACACCTGCCCTTCTCGCAACGATTAGTTTTACGTCCTGTTCCCTGCTCACGATTACGACCTACCAAGCTCCGTGCGACAATGATCGTCGACAAATATAAAGTCTTTTTCAAAGAAAAAACAATCTTCTACGCAATATTAATAATTGTATAAAAGTCACGAGAGGTCGATTAATTTATTTGGAAGAATGAGAACAAAATTGTGGGTAAATGCTTTGTTTAGACTGAAGTGTTAGTTAACACGTGACGTATATTACCTTTAAATATTTTTCATGCATCAAGCTGATTTGACTTACTCACTGGTTTTTCCGAGCCCTTTGCGCATCTTGTCGAAGATCCTACGATGACACAAGACGAAGGAATTTGCGACGGTGTTCTTCTCGCCTCGCCGCACTGAGTTTATTTCAATGGTGGACAATTTTTTATAATTGTTGTTATACGATGTCAACGGTGAGGTTCGAACTTTTTGGAAATCTGGATCACGTAGTTCATAACTTGAGGGACGTGATTTTTCTGTCGACTGTTACAATTGTGAAGTATTTCCGCTTATTTTTTAAATTGGGTGGGCTGTGTACTTCGCACGGTTGCTATGACAACCTGCGCGAACGTCCAAATTTGGATGTCTGCGCATCCGACTTATCCCTTTCCTTATTTAACAGTTAGCGGTTGTGCGCATGCTTGCTGTAGCGGTTGCTAGGTAAGCATGCGCAAACAACCGGTTATTGACTTCTGCGCACCTAGGAACGAAATTACTCCGGACGAATGTGCGATGCCTAATTCCACGAGAGATCTATTAATTTTGTTGAAAAATATGAAAAATAATTTCTAGGTTAGGTTTCTCACGCATTTTTCCGAACGGTGCGAATGACTTGGATGACAATTTTACGATGATGGACTTTAAGACGATATTCTCTTTAAGTTCCGTACTCCAATGACCCGGTTACATTAGCCGACTGTAAACAAGGGGACGAAAGAAAAAAGCGCGTCGGTGTGCGACGCGCGCATTACCACCGCCAGAAACCCGACCACCCTTCGACACATACAAGGATTTCGCTAACGAACGATGACCTCCTATCCTCGCAGGCGCGTACGATCAGCTGTTAGCGAAACTAACGATCTCGCACGTGTCTCGACCTAACCTCAAAACGATTTTACCCAGTTTCCAATACATCTTATGTTTTGATCACACTCAAACGGACATGGACGATATAGTTCCAGGTGATGGTACCAACTGCATTCATTTGTTTACTAGCAAGCTTCTTACGTATATAAAAATCGTGATATCGTTTATCAACCGCCATTTTGTGAAAGAAGGGACGAGCGGCCATTTTGAGTCTACGGAGCGGTTGAAGACGCATGGCCTGACGGGTAAATCTCCCTCCACTCCACCATCGAGCTCGCACGATCAATTGTTAGCAAAACAAACGTCCTTGCACGTATACTCGACCTAACCTCAAAACGATTTTACTCAGTTTCCAAACCATCTTATGTTTTTATTACACTCAAGCAAACATAGACGATATAGTTCGAGGTGATAGTCCCAACTGCACTCACTTGTTTACTAGCAAGGTTCTTACGTACCTAAAAATCGTGATATTGTTTATCAACCGCCATTTTGTGAAAGAAGCGACGAGCGGCCATTTTGAGTCTACGGAGCGGTTGATGACGCATGGCCTGACGGGTAAATCTCCCTGCACTTCACTGTCGCGCTCGTGAGTGCCCTAGGCCTTTCTAACACCCCAAGCACTTGTCTATATGTATAATCTTTAACTTTTTATGATTATCTACATATTTACGATATCACTATCGATATTAGCGAATTAAAAAGTTTAGTATCGAATGTGTATTAATAAATATTCAACATTAAAAACGACTATATATAATGACAAAAGTATGTTTTAATAGTTAAATGCGTACTTGGAGCGCGATCGTCTTATCGGCTCGCGATTAGCGAGTGTCCCCTCGCTCCCTAAGCGTCGAGCGACGAGCAACGACGAGACGAGATCGTGTCTGACGCGAATCAGCCACCCCAATGAATCTTTTTCACGGTGGAACGAGCGATAGAGTCGCGGTTCGTATCGCGAACCTCGAGACGAGAGAGAATTAGTATCGACTATAAACGATCGACGTGAGCTCCGTAACGTTGATCTCGTCGTGTCGTCGCTCGTCGAACGCGCGTAAGAGTGTAAAAGGAAAAAATGAGAGAGATAGTGGAACGCGTTGTGCATTCGAAGGGAGACCGAGATGGATAGAGAAGAAGGATCGAGACGATTATAAACGGACGTTTGCGGATATGAGCCCGCTTCGACTCGGTCGACTTTGAAATCGAGAGCGTCGATCGATTAATCGATCGATTCATAATTCGATCGATTCTTTTTTTTGTGTTCTTACGATCTTTTTGAACAAATGCGCGCTGGTTCCTCTTAATATTAGCCCGTTTCGACTAATTGGACTTTGAAATCGGAAGCGTCGATCGATCAATCGATCGACTAGTTGGACTTTGAAATCGAAAGCGTCGATCAATTAATCGATCGATTCATAATTCGATTGATTCTTTCTTTTGCGTTCTTATGATCTTTTTGAACAAACGCACGCGGTTCCCTCTGGATAAATAATAGCCAATGAAAATTGCCGTACGAGAAATGAAAACTCGATGTTACATTCGCCGATAATTCTCCCGAACAACCGCGAGATGGAAACCAAAAGGAATTATTTTGTTTTTGAACGATCCGTGTACGAAACTTCTCCTATCTGTCTTTCTCTCTCTCTCTCTCTGTTTTTTGTTTAGTCTTCGTCTCTGTTTCATCCTGGCGGCGTAACAAAATATTCGTATCTCTCGGGAAAAGCCATAAACGACGTCGTTAACGGCGCTGAAAGAGAGTCGGGGAACGCCGCGTTTAGAGCGTTCTTTTATTGCCGGTAAATAACGCTTTTTATTTCATCTACTCTCGCGCCTTCTACAAGAAATTCACAACAAATTCGTATAATTGAATATCGATGGTGAACAGCCACGTTGAATCTATTTTCTTACATTGTCGTGTCGGCTTTGGAGAATTTTGTATCTACTCGAAAAAAAAAAAAAAAAAAAAAAAATTTTCCTTTATCACCACGACCATTTTATTAGATGTTCGATCGTACGCAACGTACGCACTTTTTCTCTAGTCAACGAATTTCCGAGAAAAGCCCGTGGGAGTCGACACGTGTACGAGTCGTCCAGTCGACCAATAGTGTTTTCCTTTTTTTCTCTCGTGTCAACGACTGTTGCGCGAATCCGGCAATAAAGTTACGCGAATTAGCGGGCACTTAAACGAGGAGACTCACGCACAATCAACCCATAGACAAGAGTGATTATACCCACCGGTGAGCAACGTTGAAATTTTTCTTTTTTTTCAAACCTCTTTTTTTTTCTTTTTTATTTACCATCGTCATACCGGGTCGTTCCGCTCGAGAAGAAGAATACTTTACCGTCTATCTGTCTCTCGAACGTGTGCGACGCGTTTGCTATTTAGCAGGTATAATATACCTGTATCGCGTACGTGTCACGTGTTTTTGTAAAAATTCTCGAGCTGGCTGCAGGAAGAGAGGCTCGTCGACCTCCGTGGGCAGGGTCCCCAAGGAAATTATCGTAGCTTCGAGCAATTACTCTTAACCGTGTGGGTATCGTCCATTTACCCCCTCCCTCTGCACATTTTCTTGGTTAGAGTGCTATTTTTTTTGTTTTGGATCGTAACGATTTTTTTCGACGATCAAACTTCTTGACAAATTGAAGAATTGGGTGAAAATAATATGCAGAAACGATGCGAACGAGAATTTATTCAATTAGAAAAGAATTTTGGATGAAAATAATATTGGGACGAATTTTTTATTTATTTGATTAAAATTTCAAGTAAACGAGCGATTTTTTTAAGACAAAATGTCTGTTATCATCTCATAAATTTATTTTTCTTTAAGTACGAGGAGTTTTTTGTTTTTAAATGTAAGGAAAAGAAAACAGGAAGAAGAGTCCGAAAAACAAACGTGGAATTTACGAATTTATTCAATTAGAAAAAAACTTAGGGTATAAATAATATTGGAACAAACTTTTAATTGATTGGATTAAAATTTCATGCAAAAAAGCGATTTTTTTAATAAAAAAATTTGTTATAATTTCATAAATCTATTTTTCTTTAATTACCACGAGATTTCGTATTTAAATGGAAGAAAAATGGGTGTAAATAATATTGGGAAAAACTTTTTATTTGTTTAATTAAAATCCCATGCAAAAAAGCGCTCTTTTTAATAAAAAAAATTGTTATAATTTCATAAATCGATTTTTCTTTAACGACGAAGAGTTTTTCGTATTTAAATGGAAGGAAAAAAAGCAAGAGGAAGAGTCCAAAGAACGAACGTGGATTTTACGAATCGATATATATATATACATTCTTTATATATACATCTTTATATATATATATATCTATATACATACACACAGACATAGTATAATGCACGCCCGAGGCTTCTTTTATTGTTAAATAAATAATCAGGCGCACACAGTTGTATTTCCATGTTAGGTATAATTTATTATTCTCCCTCGTCCAAACGAGCCAACCCTCTCTCTTTCTTACATTCAGCATACTCTTAAATTTTCTCACTCCCCCAAACCCTTTCTCCTCGTTCTCGCGTTTAATTTCCATCTTTCTCCTCGTCCCCTCTCTCTCGCTCTCTCTCTCTCTCTCTCTCTCTCTCTCTCTCTCTCTCTCTCTCTCTCTCTCTCTCTCTCTCTCTCGCACACGCAAGCTCTCGTCGTGCTCTTTTCTCGTTCGGGGGCCTCGAATCGATTGCGCGCTCTCGACCGCGTGTTTTTGTACATACGTTTTTTGTTTTATTATCTTCCTACTCTTCGCTTCCTCGCCGGGTCCATCGAGCCCTTCGCCGCACTATCCCTGTAGTCCTTTCCCAGCGACCGAACGGCCAATATTCCCCCACTCGCGATCCAACGATGTGTGCGCTATGCTAACAGATACTTCGCGAGAGAGAAAGGACCTGGCGCGCTCGCAGTTTCTTTAATTGACAATCCACCGCGTGTGGTATATACCACTTTAAATATATAGATATATATGGGAACCAACAACGCAAGCAAGCTCGACAAAGGGCGTGCCACAACATCTTATTGTCTTTTCAATTTTTACTCCAACTTTCACGAGCTACTTCCTCGAACACTTCGCTACGTTTTCAATACTTTTCACACACGAGAATATTCCATGCAAAAGTATTATTATTATTATCGAATTAATTACGAACAAAAAATTAAAAAATTGTTGATTAAATATTTTCATCGAGGAGAAAATTATCTATGAGTGCAAGGGAGACACGAGGATGAGAATGGAACGAAGACGATAATCCTGAGGGACTAGTGTCCCGGAGGCGAAAGTCCCGAGGTCTTGTAAGTTGTATCAGCAACGATTTTTTTTTTGTTACATGATTATTATACAGACGTACAATTTGTTTAAGAAATGCTGATTTGGAAGCTTCTGAGTTATAAACGCGCGTGTAAAGTTCGTGTTATAGGCACTCGTGGGGGTCGCGAGAAGGGACTTGGTGGAACACATTTTGGTTGTTCAGCATACAAAAAGATAAAAATAATTTTTAAAATATATATGTATATAGGGAGAGAAAAAAGAGATATTATATATACGTATATATACGTACGAGTTCTTCTTAATACGTCGACCGCCTGCCGTAAGGACTCGATCCTTCGAGTCTGCCTCGCATATCTTTACTCCTTCTCAATTTCTCTTTCTCTTTCTCATTCGGCGAACGGGAAAGAACAAAACCACAAGAGAGTTACGATTTCGTAGGCGCCTTCTCCTCCGTCTACTCGCGTATTTTTCTACCTCTTCTTATTCTCTTTGGACTCTCGTCTACCTCCCGTCCTTGATTCTCAACGCGGTTGATTCAATTTTTACTAAATGCACACTTTAATTGATTACTTTTTAAAGCCAAACAAAAATTTATCAATTTCCAAAATGTAAATAAAATGTTTTTTAAATTGAAGAATTTATTCCAAAATTCTCGATAATTTTCAAAAACAAACCCCCTCCCCCTGTGAGTTGCAAAAATTTTCATCAATCGATATTCGTCTACTTTATTTTAGAAAGTAAATAACTTGTACGTATTGTCAGAATTTTATTCCGAACTGAGTTCTCTACTTGACGTAATTAAATATCGGCTGATTCATTTTTTACCAAATTTAAACTTTAATTGATTTCTTTCTAAAGCCAAACAAAGATTTATCAATTTCCAAAATGTAAATAAAATATTTTTTAAATTGAACAATTTATTCCAAAAATCTCGATAATTTTCAAATACAAACCCCCTCCCTCTATAATTTGAAAAAATATTCGTGAATCGATTATCGTATATTTTATTTTAGAAAGTAAATAATTCGTATGTATTGTCAGATTTTTATTCCAGAGTTCTCTACTGGAAGTACTTAAATATCGGCTGATTCATTTTTTACCAAATTCAAACTTTAATTGATTTCTTTTTACAGCCAAACAAAAATTTATCAATTTCCAAAATGTAAATAAAATATTTTTAAAATTGAACAATTTATTCCAAAAATCTCGATAATTTTCAAATACAAACCCCCTCCCTCTATAATTTGAAAAAATATTCGTGAATCGATTATCGTATATTTTATTTTAGAAAGTAAATAATTCGTACGTATTATCAGATTTTTATTCCAGAGTTCTCTACTGGAGGTAATTAAATATTGGTTGATTCATTTTTTACCAAATACAAACTTTAATTGATTTCTTTCTAAAGCCAAACAAAGATTTATCAATTTCCAAAATGCAAATAAAATGTTTTTAAAATTGAACATTTTATTTCAAAATTCTCGATAATTTTCAAAAACAAACCCCCTCCCTCTGTGAGTTGCAAAAATTTTCGTCAATAGTCGTCTATTTTATTTTAGAAAGTAAATAACTCGTACGTATTGTCAGACTGGTATTCCAAACTGAGTTTCTCTACTGTAGGTAATTAAATATCGGTGGACCTCTTGCTCAGAAATGTTGGCGTCGGCATCGCTGCATTGCGAACCTCAAGCAACACATATATATATATATATATATACCCCGACCCAATGCGCTACCTTAACGATTGTCTCTGGGTCAGAGGTCGGCACATACGCAGACAGAGGGAATTTATATATATGTATCGCGATACGAGCACCGATATAAGAACGAACAGCATGGGAACTATTATGCTTATTAAGGTGGAAAGTAATAAATTATAGACGGCTAATAATGGGAACCCTCGAAGAGCGTAATTGATGTATGCAAAGGAAGTTGTTCCTATGCCGGCTCATAATGTGCTTTGGCCTCCGTGTGTTTCAACTGCACGGAATTTCCGACTAGCGAGTTCACTGTACTAATATCGATACGCGCCGAGAGGAGGAGCCGGCATATCGATCTTACGTGGCTGGAAACAAGACTTTCTCGCTCCCGATCTTCATCTAATTTCTTTTTCATTAACTTCTTTTTTCTTCCATCGCAAAGATCATCCGATCGTCTCATCAAGCTCGTACCATCGAGCAGAAGCAACACCTTGTCTCATTTTTTTTCCTCCACCTGACATTTCTTTGAGCGAGAATTTCTTCAGTATTAATAAAATCGCGAGTGAAAAATATTCATCGCCCTCCTCCACGATAAATCGAGATAAAGAGACACTTAATTAAATCTCGAAGCAAAATACGCAACGATCAATCTCAAACATTAAAACCTGAACAGAGGAAACAAAATTCAATCTCGATGAACCAAAATTTCATTGACAAAGTTTGAAAAACAAGAACCGAAATAATTCTTCTCGTCGAGTATCAATAACAAAAAATCCAAAACCCAAACCCGAGAACTATAACGACAATTTTTTCTTGTAAATTAATAATAACAATAACAACAATAATAACGTGGTTTTTCCATAGACTTTCAATCGGTTATCTTCTTCCTAGGAAAATAACGAGACACGCGCAAAGGTACTTAGTGTACACGTGTGGTTATGCGTTAATGGCAAATCGTCTCTCGCGACTGAAAGTGTGCGATATAGCGAGTATGTAAAGTCATATATATACATATATATATGCGACTGGATCATGAACGAAGCGGCATGCTGTCTGTTGATCCAAGCGAGCGAAGCATATTGCGAAGAGCGTAGGGTGGGTGGGGTGTGAGGACGTTGAGGGTGGGTGGGTGGATATGGGAGGGTCGTAGTGTGGCAGGGTTAACCATAAATCAATCAAAGTGCATTCGAGCGGACCGCGAGGAAGGCAACCGAGAGCGGTTGTTGAGCTTTCGCGCGTTATATACGTATACGCGTATTGGTAATACAAGACGTACAAACACACACACGCACATACACCCACAGTCGCAAACTTACTGAAAAGAAGAATTAAAAAAGAATATATGTGTATGTATATGTACATATTTATATAAATATAATATATATATGTATACATATGGAAACTCACGTAGCGTTACATTGCAACGTCGAGACAGAAGGCGTCCCGCGGTAGGTGGACCGAGCGGATGTTTATATCAATATTTCTGTTTGTTCCATGTAACGTTTATATGCTTCTTGCTACGTTGAATGAGCCGCACGAAGAGAATCTCTTCTCTCTGTCCAATCTTCGTGTGTGTGCTTCGATATTTGTATGTATATATATATATATGACGAAAGAAAGGGAACGAAGGAACGAGACGAGTCCAAAGGTTCACTGGAACCACCCACCGGCACTAGTTGTAAATTTTCCTCCAACTTGCTCGTCGTCGATCCTCTCTCTCTCTCTCTCTCTCTTGGTTTCTCTATCTCTCTCTGTCTCGTTTTCTTCCTCTTGGGATCCTTCTCATACATCGATGGCACAAACGCGCTTATGAGAATGAGAATCTTCACGTCGAAGGTTTATCTCGCGACGTTAATTTACCATTATATCTTTTTCACTGTCGTTGAGAATATTTGTATGTTGTGAAACAGGAGGGAGAATGTTTGATATTTCTTGGGAGTATTGTGCGAATGGGAAGAACGATTGTGGAGGAATGGAAATGTCATTTGATCTCGTAAGGGTGGGAATTGCTGGAAGCGTTTGGGACGAGGCGAGGTAAATAGCTGTATAATGTACGAATTATTAACAATTATTCATAAATTTTTTTAATTCGTAGGTATCAAGAAAATTATGATATTAAATTGATTGAAATTATTAACAATGTGCCATGATTGCTAACATTTATTAAAATAATCGGCAAATTCCTGAAAGTAAATTACGAATGTCGACTATTAACACTCCTCGAATAAAGTCCCAATTTGTTTTTCCCCCAAAAAGACTTGAATTCGAGACAACGAAATCAGAAATTTCCCAGCCAACACGATTATTATTATTTTCCTATTGCAATAAAGTCCCAGTTTGCTTTTCCCCAAAAAGGCTTCAATTGGAGATAACGGAATCAGAAAATTTCCAGCCAACACGAATATCATTATTATTATCTCCCTATCACAATTAACCAAAATATTAAATTTGATGATATTCATGATTTAATGAGTTCATAATATTCATGTTCATCTGCGATAACCATAAAACAAAAACAAACAAAAAATCTGCAAAATATCTTGACCGTGGAATTCGAGTCGATCCAATTTGGACTTCTCCGTCGTATTGGTGTCGCGGTCCCAAAAAAACGTCATGCATGCGAGAAACATACATAGATGAGGTTGCACATAGCGATCTTCGTATATAACGTATATACATATATATATAGTATACGGGGGTGTATTATCCGGGCGAGAGGCACTCGTTTTCGTCGTATAGCCGTCGTGTCTCTCGTGCGGGCCTCGGTAATAGGATTTCACGTGAGCAGCCTCCCAAGCGGTGGCCAAAAATCGGAAGACTTTACGGCCAAATGTAAGCAGCAGCGAGGCGAACGAAAGAAGCAACTTCGTCGTCGAGAACCTACCGAGAGCTTGTGGATATGCTTCTCTCGATCGAAGCCCTGTGAAAGAGGTGGGACTACGAAACGACGATTTTTGTATCCGTCGTACGTGCTTCGTGCACATCTGTGTTAGTATTTGTATCTTTCTCTCTCCCTCTCTCTCTTTCTCTCTCGAGCCTACAATTTTAATTAACCCGGTACCGGGTAGCAGCGATCGCGATCGAATCGGGTGCACGATCTACAAGGAATCTACATAAGATCCTCCACTCGCGGCTACAACTCAATCCTCTCTATCCTCTCTTTATTCTCTACCGTGTTGTTCCATCCTTAACTCCGTAGCCACGAGTCTCTTAGCTTCTGCTATATTCTCATCGCCCACCCCCCTCCCCCTCTTTCTCCTCCTACCCTCCACTCGCCCTTGGTCTCTTTTTCTCCCTTCCTCTCTCTCTCTCTCTCTCTCTCTCTCTCTCTCTCTCTCTCTCTCTCTCTCTCTCTCTCTCTCTCTCTCTCTCTCTCTCTCTCTCTCTCTCTCTCTCTCTCTCTCTCTCCCTTCCTCTCTCTCTCTCTCTCTCTCTTTCTCTCTCTCTCTCTCTCTCTCTCCGTCTCTTTCTCTCCGACTCTTTCTCTTTCTTCTCGTAGTATCTCAAGACGATCCCAACGAACGATGCACAATCCTCGGAAGAGCGCCCGCGCGCGCCCGTTGCACCCGCATTATCTCCCGCAGGATCGAAGATAGCGTCTCTCCTTTCCCTCGCTATATACACACTCCAACGTTGTCCCGTTGGCGAGACACTCCGCGGGCTCGCCGAGCTCAAATTGTCTCCCGCGAGTCTCGCGTGCGCTAACTTAGTCCGGCTTGTAAGAGATGGGGGGGTTGAGGGTGCGATTCCCCAAGGAAATAAAGAGGAGACAAGAAGTAGCAGAAAAGTTTTTCCTCCTTCCGAACATCGTATTTGGTGAAAAATTATTATTATCATTACGATTATCATTGAAAGAAATCGACACACTCCTTTGAAGATTCGATCGAAAATTATCGGATATCCTTCGTCCCTATTGGACTCGACTCCTCGCAAGAGAAATTGTAAAATCGACATCTTTTTTTTTCCAGGGTTGTACTCCGTCCATGGACTAACAGGATTAATCCGGTCCGCACGAGCGTGTCCTTCTCTCGACGGTTGGAACATTAGCGTATATTATTATGTAACCCGAGCTAGCATCACCGTCACGTAGAAGATAATAAATACGACACCCCACTTAACTTTGCTCGATAGGACGAAGGTTCGTTCCAAGGACCACGTTGACTCTCTCTCTCTCTCTCTCTCTCTCTCTTTCTTTCTTTCCTTCTCGCTCGATCTTCCGTCTACCTCGTCGCTCCACGAGTTTGGTCGCTCGTGCTCGACGCCGCCCGCGGGTTCGTGGTCAAGGGGGTAGGAACGAGGCAAGGGGATAAACGAAGAGGATCGGACGAGAATAAAATGATCGAAGCGCGGGGGGCCCGCGACAAAGACGAATAATACATTATATCGATAATATTTCACGTCGCGAGGAAGAGCCGTCTATCCTTCGTGAATCGTATCGAAGCGAATCGCATCGTTGCTTGCGTGCTTGCTTGCGTGCGTGCCTGCCTGCCTGCTCTATAGAAAGAGCGAACGAGACGCGAAAAAGCATCGAGCCCGGTTGTACACGCGTGCGCGTGCGCGCGCGCAAGCGAGCGAACGAGCGCGCGTTCTACGGTAACACGATAGGAGGCCGTATGTAAAACCATCTGGTGTAAAACGAGCTGCTGGTTCGCTCGAGTATTAAATCGGGTCCTCTCCTCCACCTCCTACTCCCTCCTCCCCTTTTTTTCATCTCGCAACCCTCTCGTTCCTTCCATCATATTCGCTCGTCTCTTTCTTCGCTGATATAAATACTCCCGTATTTCGTCAGGCGACACTTTGTTCCCTACTTTTTGTTTTTAATTCCAACGATTCAACATCCTGCTAATACATTTTGTGTCACAAGATTCGATGAATTCGAACAATTATTTTGAATTAAATACGATTATTGCTGAAAATTCGATCATTTTTTTCCTGAAGCAATTTTCAAATACGACAGGGACATTGTTGTAAAAAAAAAACAAACATTCTCATACGGAGCAATGTATCGTCGCATCTCGATTTCAGGTCTGCGAATGCAGCAACTCGGAGCCAGAATCCGAATACGGCGCACGATTCTCTCGACATTCCAATCGTTAAGCCGGGGCGAAAGCATTAGTTAACGTCCCTGAAAATGACACTTTGTATCGGCTAATGGGTAATTAAAGTCCCCGGGGGTTACGTTTCGAAGGGAATTTATTAAACGAATTCGTGATGTCGGGTTTGATCTTGTGTGGGTTTTGTATGTGCGACGGAGGGCGGGAGGTAGGAGAGGACAAGCCCGAAGGGATCAGCGTCGAAGAGGTTGAGGTTTACAGTTGGTGAACGTTCACGCTGCCAGGGACTGTTGGTCACTATCGCGAACGTTTTATGGCGATCGGGCACTTAAAAAATCTGCGAAATACCATCGAATGAACAAAGCTGGATGGTGAAAAAAGAAACTATTTTTTTTGTTTCCATCTCGAGAAGAAGAATAAGACTGAGATTTTTTTAAGGAGTGAGCGAGAGGCACAGCTGTTGAAGCCTTTCTCTCCTTGTCTCTCTCTCTCTTTTTTCTGTATTTCTCTCTATATTTCTATCTCTCTCTTTCTTTCTCTCTCTCTCTCTCTTTCTTTCTCTCTCTCACCAACGAGCCCGCCGGCCAAATTGGCCAGACCCGTGCTCGACTTTCTTCTAATGATATAGCGTCGTTCGACGAAATCACAAAGTTAGAATAGAAGTCGTATGGTCGAGCAATCGTAGAACCGGAATGATGAATAGAATGACACATACCAAAATTGATGATAGGCAATTTATAAATCTCGTGTATCATTCCGTCTGCAAATGGTAAAATTATAGCAAATTAAATTACAGTTATTTCACCCATTTATTTATATATACATATAGTATATATATATATTTTTTGTTGATTTCTCTATAATAGGAGAGTTAACACCCCGGTTCGCAATTTCTCGACCATAAAAATTCGTTCATCACACAGTTTGCTGTTCAGAATCGTTTTTTTATTTTTCTCAAAATCAATGTCATTATCGACACTTCTCAGTACACGGTTTTGTTTTTATTTATTTATGCTGGTTTTTTTTCGCTTTTATTATTTTATTTCATTTATTTGTTATTATTTTTGTTATCACTTAGTCCACATCAAAGTATCATGCATAATGGTTCCTTGGTTGACTCGAGTCTTACAGTGATGATGATACACGTGTGCATAAATTTCTATAATAATAATAATAATAATAATGATAATAATTATAATGATAATAATAATAAGAATAATAATAATCATAATAATAATTATCGTAATAATAATAATAATCATAATCATAATAATAATCGTAATAATAATAATAATAATCATAATATTAATAATAATTCATTCCGTAATTTGGACGCGATGCGTATCCGATAATAATATTAGTGACTAAAATGGCAACGTTAATATGTATAATATTTATAGTACGGGAGGGTGGAAGATTTCTTTGCCCCAGCCTCGATCCTGCGATGCGCAGTGCTCGTTTTTTAAATATTTTTTCGTAGCCACCCGATAAATTTTGTTTTGTTTTTCTTTTCTTTTTTTAAGCTTTGGACAAGAACATTGAAGAAAAACGAAAGTAATTATTCTTAAACGTATATATATGTGGCACATATATATAATTGTATATTCAACAACACGAATTTGTTAGAAACAAATGCGACATTGCAGGATTGACGGGGAGAACAATGTTGTGTCTTAAATCGAGAAAAATTCTAATAGCCTTATCGTTTAAATCACTTATACAATTGAGATTTTACGATTCACACGCTCTCGCCGTCTTTCTCTCATTTTACAATCAGCCTCGTCGAGATCAGTACAATAATTTAAATTAAAAGCAAAATAAAAAACAAAAAAACAAGAGAGAAAAAAAATCATCGACTCGAAAATATTTCGCAACTCAAAAACAAATTCACGATGAAAAATGAAAGATTACTCTCGCTCACTCGCTATTTATATGCGCGTTATAATAATTATTACCTAATCGAATTAAATTAATAAATTGTGACTCACGAACGAATCTCGCTGTTTTTTTTTGTATCTCCGTCGGTCGAGTTACGCAACTCTTGTTTTTTTCGATACGAGAACACACAACACACGCACACACGATTCAGGGATGAATTAAAAAGAAAACTGAGAGAAAAAAAAATGTAAGATTTTTTTCCCGCAGAGTACGATAATACGATTATTTGAATGATAAACGAGGTTATGATACAAGAGTCTAGATTTTTTTCTGATCGCGTGCCAAGGCGTCTCAATTAGCGGGGTCGGAGGTTGTATTAGTTACATAAGCTCTCACTTTTTCTTTTTCTCTCTCTCTTTCTCTTTCTTTCCCTTTCTCTTTCTCGTAGTAACGCTCTACATTTTTTAGTTTTATATATACGATACAATCGATTCGCCTTTCGTTGCAATAATGCACGACTCTCACACCTTCTCACTCATTCTATAAATTTCTCATCTCTCTCGCTCTTTATCTCATTATCTCGTTATCCAAAACCGTCACACTTTTGTTTCATTCGTTTTCAACACGACGATTTATCGATTCTCGAACGATCGAGCAAGGAAAAAGATTGTTGAAAACATCTCCGTGAAAAAGAGAGAGAGAGAAATGGAGAGGGGAAGAGAGAGAGAGAGAGAGAGAGAGAGAGAAAGTGGCAAGTATGAAATTTATGTATGCTCGAGTCTTTTTTGACCCCGCGAAAGGAAAGGATTGCAACGAAAACGAGATTTTTAGGGACGTTATAATGGAAAGTAGCGCCAAGGTATGGATAAGAAATTTTTATTTAATTTTTTTTTCGAAAATATGATAAATCCGTTAGGGTTTTTGTTCGCTCGCGCTGCTGCTTTGCACTTAAAGGGAGGGGCTAGGAATAAAGTCGAGATGGGAGTGGTGTGGATGAATAAGGGTTGGGAGGGGTGGGAGAAAAATTAAATTCAATGCCTCCTAATGTGATTCTGCGAGAGTTGATAAATTATGAAATTGTGGAGAGCGCCCTCAAGTGTCTTAAGAAAGCCCTGCCACTGACCTTTCTCGTAGTTGATTTGCCTCTCCTGCTGTCGCGCGTTGTCAGCCGCAACCTTCAAAAGACCCTGTATATTCCTCAGTAGGGTCTCGGTACTCGAGACCGAGGGATCCTGACCTCCCTGCGAAACTGCAACCGCCGCCGATGCTATTTGCGAGTAATTCAACGCTTGCGGACTTTCGGAGCCGGGCGCTGGTAATGGAAGATTTTCCGGAACGTCCGAGAGATCTGTAATGAGAGGAACGAAACGATTCACATTAATACACCAATTAATCAGATAATTAAAAAAGAAAATTATTTTTTAGAAATTTTAGGAATACTTTTCAATATTTTAGGGAAAAAAATTCAATTTTTGCAGCCTCCGCGTCAAATTTGCGTTTCTCTTTGACAATAAATCGGTCGCATGCTCGTTGTAAAGCAGAAAGACGCGAGCAAGTTAAAAGAGACCAGAGATTTTTCGCGGTCGTGTGTGTTACTACGAGACTTATGCAAGTTGCGTGTCTCGAAGTCGTAACGCCACGACGCTTTTGCTTGTTGTCGGTCTACCTTTTTCGTCGGACTCTGTGATTTAACGTCACACACCGATCGAATGCAAACCTCGATGGTTCTTGCAAAAGAAGCGAGGCACGAGCAAGAGGGTAAAAAAGAAAATATCAAACACTAGTCGAGAGTCCAACTCGCAAAATTTTAGGTTGCGTTCGTGCTTTCATCGACCCCTCCCGCCTCCTTCTCAATTTAATATCTCGCGAGTATTGACCGCTCGAAGCATTCGCTCTTTACTACCGCGATCGCCATTTTGAAATAAAAAGAATACATCTTACACCAAAGAAAAAATTATTTAAAAACTTTGGACGGAATTAAAAATACACTTTTATTTATATTTAAGCGTGTATTAATAGAAATTTCCGACCATTGCGATTTTAATACATATCGATATTTGTATAATAGAAAGAGTGGGAATTGTCAAGCTCAATTCTCTCTAAATCCGAATTAGCGAAAAATTGACTAATTCAATTAGTAAATGCATGTTTTATTGGCAAAATAGTAATAAACGCAACGTTTCACTGATAGAATAGTAAAAAATAGTAAATTAGGCTTACTAAAGCAAATTAGTAATACGATTGACTATTATTTAGTCAATACAGTTTACTAATTCATTAGTGACATTACACGATCACTAATCAATTAGTACAGGACTCAGCGATCGACTAATCACAGGCGCCAGCTCCCGAGCCGATACTTCCTTTGTTCTGCCACTGTGATGTCGGAGTCGTCATTTTCTCATGTCAGTGAGTTCATGCGCAGTGCGAAACGGCGAATCTTATTTTATAAAAGTTTTAAGGGAAAAAGCAAAAAGTGTAGGAACGTTTCGTTTTCTTGTCGGTAAGTATGAGATTATTACATATTATTCACGCGAAGAATTGCAAACGGCTGGTGCATGAACATGTCAGCTGTGCTGACTACTAATTGCGTAGTCAAATTGTACTAATTTTTATAGCGATCATTTTTGACTAATCGAATTAGCGATTTTGCACTAATCATTAGTGACCCACTTTTCGCTAAATGAATTAGTAAAATATGGCTAAAATTTAGTGACATTTCACTAATACAGATTTAGAGTAGATTTTTGACTAATCGAATTAGTGATTTTTCAATAATCATTAGTGACCCACTTTTCGCTAAATGAATTAGTAAAATATGACTAAAATTTAGTGACATTTCACTAATTCAGATTTAGAGTAGATTTTTGACTAATCGAATTTGTGATTTTTCACTAATCATTAGTGACACACCTTTCGCTCAATAAATTAGTAAAATATGACTAAAATTTAGTGAAATTTCACTAATTCAGATTTAGACAGAAGAGCGTCGCGTGGAGAGCAAAGGGGAGGTGACGTTGGCGTCACACGCATATATATGTACATATGCAGAAAGCAAAGTGAAGAATGCCTTATGGTTATTGCCTTTTGCTAGTTGCCATGGGACTGGATGTGGCTGCGTGGGTTCTCGCGCTAAGTGACTGCTCGTGGTCAGCCCACATCGCGTCGTCGCCTTTTGCGCCTCCTCCCTCCTCCATCCCTCTCTTTCTATCGCTCTTTTTGTTCCCTCTCTTCGTGAATACGTATATGTATACACCAAGCACAGGAGAGATCTCTCTGCTTTATGGCCAATGATATGTGTATTTATTGTATCGTCTTTTAATTATCAGCCCCGGCTCACCTACAACGCCGAGGCATTCGGGTTTACTTATTGCTCGCGCGCGAGAGCGCTCTCCCGAGCCTCCGCGAGAGAGACGAACTCGCGATTTAATGCTCACCTTTCTCTCTCTCTCTCCCTCTCTCTTTCTCTCTAGAACGTGGAGGAGAGCTTCGTGTCGTCGCCAGCTTACCGCTACGTCGGTATACCCTTTTGATACCGCGAACGCGTACGTTCCCTTAACATTTCGCCACACTGTAGGAAAAAAGTCGGGAAATATGGACCAGGTCGATGAGTGGTTGAATAATTTTTTTATACGTTTATAATAATGGAAGATGGGTGAAAAGTTTTTTGAAAAATTGAATTTGAAATCAATTTTTGATTTTGTTTATGTGGATTGGGGAGTTTGAAAAATGGCGCAATTATTAATTGCGATGGGAGTTTCTAGGTTTTCTAGGTGGAAGAATCGTCCGGCGACCATATTGCCCCACGTTTATTTATATACGCGTCGTAGCGTACTATATAGACGACGCGGACCTCACAGTGTCCCGTGGCGACTTCTCTTTATCTTTCAAGAGAGAAACCATTACAATTATCTGAAAAACGAAGTGGGACTCTTCGCGTAAATCGCGAGCGTGCGTGCGTTCGTTTCTGCTTGACCGCCGAGGAGAGACCGCAAGGTCTCCTCGATCGACGTTCGCATCTGCTTTGTTCCTTTTTTCCGCGTTGATCTCTCTTTCTCTCAGGACGTTCCTCTTCTCTCGTTGTCTCTTTTACAGGATATTCGGTATAATATATCGTGCCTCCCTCTCCCTCGCGCTCTAGTATGTCTCGTGGATTTACGCTAATGCGTTTCCGCGGAAATCTCCAGAGAATTTTTACGGCGCGAAGTACGAACAAGTTCGAAGGATCTTCGACCGTCGAACAAAATTTATGATTAAAAAAATCAATGATAATCGAACTCGAAGTAATAAAATTTTGAATTATTTAGTTCGAAGTTAAAGCCAATAATTTTAAGGGCTGCACATATAAACAAATTTATATCGTGATTTATATTTTAATCCAATAATGGAAAAACATCAAAATCAAATTAGAAAAAAACTTGATCAAATTTTTGAAAATTTGTGAAATAATATTTTATACAGAACAAGATCGTTATTTAATTCAAACCGAAAGCCAATAATTTCAAGGGTTGAAAATATATACAAATTTAGATCGTAATTTACATGTTTATCCAATATTGAAAAATCATCAAAATAAATTGTCAAAAAAGCTTGATTAAATTTTTGAAAATCTACGAAATAATATTTTATAGAACACGAGATCATTATTTAATTCGAACCCAATTCAATAATTTCAAGGGTTAAAAATACATACAAATTTAGATAGTAATTTACATTTTTATCCAATAATGAAAAATCATCAAAATAAATTGAGAAAAAAACTTGATCAAATTTTTGAAAATCCACGAAATAATATTTGGTGAAGAACGAAATCGTGGCGTATATTTATATAGATGGCGCCGGTGTGGATCCGAGAAAGAGAAAAGAGAAAGAGAGAGCGAGAGAGTGCGTCTCATTAAATCAGAACGGCATTCCACGGGCGTGTACACTCCCACGGACATTCGATGGGGTTCTACTTCGATCACCATAGGTAGGATGTATATCGGTGCATACAACACGCTGAGAGACACGATTCTCTCTATAACCGCGAATCGTTCCCCCGCGCACATATGACGATAAAACTCACCCTTCTGGATGAGACAGAGAATTAAAAAAAAATCCCTCGCCACTAATTTTATTTATTCGTGTCCAAATGTGCGTGCGCCCTCGTCTCTCTCCTCGCAAAATTTAGTGTTTAGGCCGTCCTATAACCATCGTTCGAATATTCGTCCTGTTTCTTCGACTATTAATAGTCACGTTTCACCTCTAGTTATTCGATAAAAGAAATTAATCGATCGATGGAACAATATTTTCGTATTTCAAATATTTTGTTTCTAAGCAAATTTTTCGCATCGTTCAATTTTATTATTATAAATCGATCAATATTAAGTTCGAGAAATTCAATCGGGTCGAATAAATTTCACGTTGGAGTTGAATTTTTCCCCAAGTGGCGGGGTTATACGCGAGCTTCGAGGTTTCGAGATTTAACGATCCACGTTTCATGCCGAGACTCAGGGTTCCCCGAGAGTCGAGAGAAAGAGAGAGAGCATGGGGGATCGACGAACCTGTGGCCCTTTGGTTCGAACCTTTTATGTACGGAACGGCGAAGAGATCGGTCAAGAAGGGGTCTTTCGCGTGGTCTCCGCGTCCCGTTAATTGGCCAAACCGGGCCAATTAACGTGCGCTCGAGCGACAATGGACGAATCGATTAGAAATCGATGCGAGCGTGTGACGCTACGATCGAACGAAGTGTGAGGCCTCGGAGGCGCGAGATGAGCCAGCGGCTCACTCTCGATTCTTTATCGATGTCGATCTCGCTTTTTTTGTTCTTCGATATCACAACTATAGACATACACGTCATATATGACAGAAAGCATTTTTTAAAACCTTTATATGTATATATATATATATAGAGGGTGAGTTTCATAAGGTGTAACAGGCTTTATTTTAAGGTAGATGGGATCATTACAAACAAAAGTTCCAAATACACATTAGGGATATTTGTAATAGTTTACGAGATATCAATTTTTAAAGTTGGTCCAATCAGAGCGCACCGAGAAGCATTGGAGCCGCCCACTCCCGCCCTAGCAGCCAATGCCCGAGAAATAAAAATGACTGCGTAATAATATAATGAATAAAATTGACTGCTTTGAATTTTGCAAGCTCAAATGTAACGCCCTACACTGTGCTATCCCTACGGCTAGGTTGGGAGTGGGCGGCACTAATGCTTCTCAGCGCGCTCTGATTGGACCAACTTTAAAAATGTATATCTCGTAAACTATTAAAAATATCCCTAATGTATATTTGAAACTTTTGTTTGTAATGATCTCATCTACCTTAGAATAAAGTCTGTGGCATCTTATGAAATTCACCCTGTATACGTGTATTATATTATATTCTCTTTTCCTCTTCTTTCTTCTGCAACTCTCATGATTTTATCTCGAGCCATCTTTCATTATTAAAATGAAACTAAATACCGAAGATCCGAGTCTAATGAACAGACTTCTCCGACAGTGGTTCGCCATTTGCGAAAAATCGATTGCCCGTTTGTTCATTAATTTACGGATTTGAGAATAAAAAGAAGGCATTATAATAATATTCGTTTAATTGAAAATTATGATCGGTTAAGTATGCTTAATTAATTATCGAAATGAATATTGAAAGGCGTGATTATCAGAACGATCAAGTACAATCATTCGATGCTCTTGAATATGATAACCCCTGCGAGAATGCGTTTCTCGTAAAATGAGAGAGAGAGAGAGAGAGAGAAAGCGCGAAGAGATAAATCCCAGAACGTCGCTCTACACTCGGTAGAGCGATGATCGATGAGAGCTCTGCTCTGACCCACCACGCGGTCACAGCATCGTATCTCGCCGAAGAATTCTCTCTCTCTCTCTCTCCCTCTCTCTCTCTCTCTATATATATATACATATATGTATCTCTCTCTCTATATATATACACATATGTATATATATATAGAGAGAGAGAGCGAGAGAGAGAGAGAGAGAGAGAGAGAGAGAGAGAGAGACAGAGAGAGAGAGAGAGAGAGAGGGAGGGAGAGAGAGAGAGAGAGTACGCATCCTTGACCGTCCAGCGCACGTTCATGGCGAAACAGATATAATTATTATTATGTTTTATTAATTTCTTACAGTCTCCTGTACACGAGAGAGAGAGAGAGAGAGAGAGAGAGAGAGAGAGAGAGAGAGAGAGAGAGAGAGACAGAAGTCTCGTTCTTTCTTCGAGACTCTTATGTTAGATCTTCGGATTTTTAATCGCAGTAAAATATTTGTTTCATCGACCATAATCCTCGATAACCTTTACTAGATTTTTCTACTATTAGCAATCTTCACTTTCTTCACGTCTTTTTGGTCTCGCATTGTTCTTTTCTTCTTCGCATCTGCTTTTATCCGCGATTTTTCTTTCCTTTTAATCGTCAACATTAAAAACTCTAAGGTCGTTTATCACTGTCGAAGTGGGCACCGATAATTAATGAACGACTCTTCATTACGTTCGCTTTCGTTAATCTTTTTTTTTATTCTCTTTCTCGTATTCTTTTTTTCTGTTTTTTCTTTTTATTACTTCTTTTGTTTCGCAAAGGCGAGAGGGTGAACCATCGGTCGAAAGAAAGAAATATTAATTTCGCGATCGTTCTTAAGCCCGCGAGGCGAGATTAACGTCGATAGATCGAGATAAGCATTGATCGTATAGAAACAAACGAAATTATAATAATTGACCGGTAATGAGATTTACGTACCTTCGTCCTTTTCGTTCTCGTCCTCCATGTCGTCGGAAAGATTGTCGTCCTCCTCCTCGTCGTCGTGCGAACGATGCGACGCTGCCCCTTCGCTTCCCGAGTGCTCCCCGACGCTACCACTTCCTGCTGTTTTCGACAGGTTTAGGACTGGACTGTGTGCGTTTGAGGAGCCTTAAAAAAACAAACAAAAAATACAAAAAAAATTCTCATTAATTTCTTCGTGTAACACGATATCGATAGATTAATTAATTCATTCATTCGTTCGTTCCAAAATTTCGTCCATGAGACTAAAATTTGGAAAAGCATGATATTCATCAATTGCCAAACTCGAGTTTTCTTTTCCTCGATAAAACTCTCCACTGTATTTCCCACCTCTTCCTCCATGATAAACAAAAAAACAATTTATCATTAATTTGTTCATATAATACGATATCGATAGACTAATTAATTATTGAATTCCAAAATATCGTCCATGAGGCTGAAATGTGGAAAATCATGAAATTCATCAGTTGGTAAACTCGAATTTTCTTTTCCTTGATAAAACTCTGAATTCTATTTCCCACCATGTCCTCCATGATAAAAGAAAACAATAAAACAATTTGTCATTAATTTATTCGTATAATACGATATCGATAAATTAATTAATGAATCAATTCCAAAATATCGTCCACGAGGCTGAAATTTGGAAAAGAATGAAATCCATCAGTTGGCAAACTCGAATTTTCTTTTCGTCGATAAAACTCTCAATTTCTCTGACAAGTTGATGGATTTTATTTGTCCAACCGCAACAATCCCTATTTAGACACGTGGCTTGTGTACGTACATAGAATATAATATATATATATATTTATGTGTGGAAAGAGGGAGAAAGAGAAGAGAGAGAGAGAGTGGTACGAACTATCCACTTTCCAGAACTCTATCACTCGGTTTGCGCGTTGAGCCGTACCGTGAATCGAGAACCGCATCGGCCTCCACTTTCCCTAACACGCGTATTTGATATCCTAGCATTTTAATCCTGACGTGGATGGATTCTGTTTGGGCAGCGGTGAGCCGCTGTGCGGCCGATCCCCGTTCACGGGCGCCCGACGAAGTGACGCATTGCCACACGCAATATTACACACACTCGCGTCCGGTCTTTTACCCCTAAAACGTAGAGATATACGAGGCGAGGGAAAAGTGTCCGGTTTTCATCCCCCTTCGACTCCGACAAACGATCGCTCGATTCGTCACGTTTTCTTTTTTTTATTTTGGGAAATTAACATTTTCCAAAATCGACGTTACCAATTTGAAGAAAAGTTCAAAGAAAACGAAAAAAACGAATATAATTGACAAGAAATGATACAAATAAGGTGGTAAATTTTTTAATACGTTTTTTTTACTGTTTTCTAAGAAAAAATTGATGAATTTGTTCGAGTGAGAAGTAGAGAATCGATGTAACAAAACGAGAGATAGAAAGGAGAGCTCACGTGGCTCTTTCCACGATACCACGTTATAAAGGGTTCGACGAGACGGATTAAAATATTACGGGGAATCAGAAAGAAAGGCGAAAAGAGAACCGTTCTCGAGGCTGCGAAACCCGATATAGGACTTTGGTTGCCTCCCCTCGTCATCCCCTTACCGCACTCCTCTTTACTAAACGTCCAAGATCCCGGGTCTATCTGTACAGGACGGCGAATTGAAAGCGAAATAAAAAATAAGAAGACGAAAAATACGAAGAAGCCTCTTCGAGAAAAGAGAGCGAATTTAGAGACAAAGAGATACTATATATACATTTTTTTCTTTCACCTCTTCCATTATATATATATATATAATGGAAGAGGTATATATATAATATCAAGAATATATTATATTAATAATATCATAATATGATTATATTATTCTATAAAATTATATTATATAATATATTATGATTATAATATAATGATATTATATTATATTATATTATTCTATAAAATTATATTATATAATATATTATGATTATGATATAATGATATTATATTATATTATATTATATTATATTATATTATATTATATTATATTATATTATATTATATTATATTATATTATATTATATTATATTATATTATATTATATTATACCTATTATATTATATTATACTATATTATATTATATGATACTATTTTTATATTATATTATATTATATTATATTATATTATACTATTTTAATATTATATTATATTATATTATATTATATTATACTATTTTAATATTATATTGTATTATATTATATTCTTCCAATAAATATGTAGATATACATATTGGAAGAGGTAGAAGAAGAGCGCTCGAGATTTCGTTTCTCGGCCCGTATACGAATTCATACACGAGAAAGATTTTTCTGCGTGGCTTAATTTCGATCGGAACGGATCGATCGATCTCCCTCATCCTCCCCCTATGGACGATTGTCGATCGAGCATTATCTTAATCCGCGTGACACGTCGGTACGTTTGGAAGGCTCGTAACACGAAGAATAAAAAAAAGAAAAGGTCGAGAACGTATTATAATAAAATGTATAACGATGAATAGACATCGAATAACGAAAGCCCGTTGCTATCTTTTTACCTCGTCCTTTGCTTCGATTTATTCGCCAGCGTAACGGGCAACGAGCGACAACGAATAATGGTATTGTATTATACCTACTTGTTACGATAATAATTGAATTAATGATCTCCTTGCCATATATATATATATATATAATATTGTATACCTACATAAGCGTAGATATTATTATTATTATTTAAAATAATAATAATAATAATAATGTTATTATTACTATTATCATAATTATATTACCATTGTGCGAGCTGAGGTCCCTCGGTTTGTGATCCAGCGCCATTGCCCTTTCCGCGTCTCCTCTGTCCTCTCTCAGCCTGCAAACAGAAAAACAAAAAAATAATCGAATTGATTTCCACGAGATCTTTCTTCTTCTTTTTCTTACTTGTTAGAAAATTAACGTGCGCCGTATCCGCGTTTATTTATCGCACGTGTGACATTTAACCGTGAATTGTGATCTATCGTGGAGGTGGATTAATAATCTTTCTGTCTGTCCGTCTGTTCCTCTTTCTCCCTCTGTCTTGTCATAATATTCAGCGAGATGCGTCGCGGGTATTAATTAAATAATTATTCTAGCCTCGGTTTCACGAACGCGTGGGACGATAAGTGACGGTTGCGGCACATATGTATATCGTGTATAGCACACTTGAATACAGAGTCGATCCCATGTCTCTCTGCGGTACGAACTTAAACAGACGCTTAATATCAGAGTCGAGGCAAAGTTTATTATTCCCAACATGTATATATATATGTATATTAATTTATATTGTATTTATATATCTATATGACGGTAAACGTTTAAACACGTTCACCGAGGCATTGACACATCGCTGGTTGATCGCGTGAGAAACTCGCTCGGATATCAAATCACGTAATTATTACAAAAAAAAAACAAACAAATTTTTCTCACGAATTTTCTCAAATAACATAACTTTTCTTCCAGTTACTCGCAGCTCGTCTACTTTCATCAACTCCGAACGGATGTTTGGACTAAAATTATTCTCGAAGAAAAAGGAAACTTCTCATTTTTGTCTTTTTTTTTGTTGAAAAAAATAAACGCAGCTAGGATCGTGTACGGTGGGAAAGAAATCGAGGAAAAGACGATTTTTAACCCAGTCGAGTCCAAAGTTCTCGTTTTTTTTTCTTACCTCGCGAGAATTTTACGAGACTCGAGGAGGGAGTGAAATCGTTATATAGCCAGTGGCCGTATGCTCGATTTTACAAAGCCTTATATATATATACGCGCTTTTTCCTTGAATATACACGGGAATCCGCAGCAAAACTTTTAATCTTGCCCCGTCTTTATATATTGTTTGACTCGTGACGCCCGCGGGGCCATCCGAGAAGAAGAGGCAACAGCAGCGACCGCGTAATAGCCGCGAATCGTTAAGATTTCCACGAGCGAAATGTGTAAAGGGCGGGGGGGGGGGGGGGGTCCAACAACATTAAGAGAATGCGCGCTCGAGTTTGGATCTTTGACGAGAGAGGGTTGGCTTGTCGGATATAATAACGAGACCGCGAAACTCGTGGAAATGCGTAACAAAAAAAAAGAGATAGTAAGGAAGATGGAGGGGCGGAGGGGGGCTGCGTTGAATTTCAGATGGAAAAAAAGCAACTTACGGACTTTTATAGTTCGCCATTGAGATTCAAAATCGCGAGGGTATGGCTGCGCACGGGAAAAGGACATTAAAAAAATTAGTTTCCCAAGGAGATGGAGAACTAATGAAAGAGCGATAAACTTTATGCGAAATTGCACCATTAAAGCGCATATTATTTTTTGTTTTACCTCCTCGCGTAGGTTTCTCTCGAGGGTCGCAAAAGGAAAATACTATTTACGTAAGAAAAGAAAAGAAAAGACAGTTAACGTTACATTTTTATGAATTACTCCGTTTCCAAATAATAATTACGATGTTATCATCGAAATCGCATTTTATTGTAAATACGAAGATTTTTTTTTCTTTCGTCTACTTATTTTTCTCCCCGCCGCGGGGAATTTTCTCTTCGCACCTTGGAATCGAACCCGCGGACCATTAAGTAAGAAGTTAATATCATTAAACATAATATTGGGCGCATCTGGGAGCCACAGAGCACTTACCAAGCCGAGCGAGAACACCCCAAGCTTTCTCGAGCACACCTCCCACTCCTCCTTTACACACACACACACACACACACACACACACACACACACACACACACACATACATATATATACATACTCGCACATACAGAGAGAAATTCACGATCTCCCCTGGACCATTTTCCACATCGCGGATATTCTCGCGAATTCTCGTCCCCCTCCCCCTCCCCACCCCCTCCCTCCTACCACCTCTCGTCCATTCGTTCTCCGTTATACCAGCGCCTTTTCGCTTCCACCCCGAACTCGTATCTATATATATCGCGTACACGTCTCTCGTCGCGAACGGCCCCTTCCACTACTCTCACCCGCGCCTTAATTTTTTAATGAGAAAATGCTTTCAGACCAGCCCAGAGAGCTATGTATGCGAGCACGAGACAGAGAGAGAGAGAGAGAGTACAGTGTCTACAAGCGATAAGTTACGGCAGTTCTGAATAAGGGATCGAGTCGAAAGAACGGGCGAGAAGAAAGCTCATTGTGCTTATATATATATATAGTATAGCGGTAATGTTAATGTACGAAGAAAAAAAAACCCTCGGGAGACATTGGAAATAAGAGAAGATGGAAATATAATTCATGCAAATACAAATTATATTCAGCTATGGGATCTTTTAAAAGGCGCCATTTTTTTTCATTACTTCGAAAAATATTTGGCAAGAATTTTGAACTTTTTTTCAATTAAAAATATTTGTGTTTAATTAAAATAATAATGAATTAATTGTGATAATAAAAATAGAAAATACAAAATCTATGTGAGAATTTTGTTTGATTCTGTTTTATCATCGTATCGTCACGGAATAAATTTGATCGGTGGTAAAGTTCACGATCGTGTCGCAAATGTATTCATAACCCTGTGATTATGACTCGATAACGCGATCAGTTCGTATCTCAGCTTTGCGAATAAAAAGAGAGAGAGAGAGAGAGAATTCATGCAAATACAAATTATATTGTGCTATGGGATTTTTTACAAGACGCCATTTTTTTTTTCATCACTTCGAAAATTATTTCTCAAGAATTTTGAACTTTTTTTCAATTAAAAATATTTGTTTTTAATTGAAATAATAATGAATTAATTATAATAATAAAAATACAAAATACAAAATGTATGTGAGAATTTTGTTTGATTCTGTTTTCTCATCGTATCGTCAGGAATAAATCTGATCGATAATGATATCCACGATCGTGTCGCAAATGTATTCATAACCCTGTGGTTATGACTTGATAACGCGATCAGTTCGTATCTCAGCTTCGCGAACAGAAAGAGAAAGAGAGAGAGAGAGAGTCGATCGGTATCAGGATAGTTATCAGCACAGCGACTCTCCTCGAATCCCAATAACCCGACGAGAACTCGCGTCCTTCACGAAGACTTAATTTCGCGTGCGATAATTAAATTTTAATTGGTAATACGAGTCGATTAAGACGCAAGATGAATATCTACGTTCGTCTGTCTACCTCTTTGCTACGCACCGACGTAAACCGCGTCAATCAATCCCTCTCTCTCTTTCGCTCTTGCCACATTCTCGCTCTCTCTCTCTCTCTCTCTCTCTCTCTCTTGTAACGTTTACACATACGTATATTCAACGTATAGCACACAAGCCTACAAATCGAGTAGGGTTTGCTTAGACGTCGTGCTCGCGGTGCAACATCGCCTCGTGGCAACGAGAAATCGGAAGGGCAAGGCAAAGAGGAAGAGAGAGTGAGAGTGGCTAGGGGTTGAGGGGAGTGGGGGAGTTATTAAATTCGTAATTAGTCGAATATTACACCGGGACTCGCGGCTCCCGTGCCTCGCGGGACCGTCGGTGTACGATGAGTTGGTAACATCGGTATATATATATATATATATATACGTTCGACGTGTACGATATGAGAATTCAACAGTATCAGCCACAGTAGCACGACGAGTTGGAAACAGTGTTAATACGTTACGGATTTCATTACTCGGAGGTAAGGGTTTTCTCCACTCTCATTATTATATATACCTATTTCATATCGAATATAATTATCACCCTCAATTAAAATTTCAAATATGTCCCAATGAAAGGAAACGATTTTGCGTTTATTAAATATTTATTATTATGATATTTAATGGATAATTAACATCGTTGAGTTGTATTTTAATAAAACGTTCGAATTTTGTTGTCTCTCGGTATCAAAAGATTTTTGATAATTAGGAGTCAATGTTATTGCGAATCGTATTCTCTTGGAAATTGAGCAACCGATCGCCTTAAAATTTTAAGGGCATCTAAAGAATTATTGCAAAAAGTGAATAAACGTTGTATTTTTCTAAAATTGTTGTTATAAATCTCTAGGTATCCTCAAAAGTTTAACGCTCGGTGGCGGAAAAAGTAGGGATGGCATTTTCGAATCACCCGTCGCCTGTAACGCTATTGTCAAAGTTTTGGAAAAAAATACTTAGAGTCACTTTTTGAAATAATTCTCTAGATACCTTCAAAATTTTAAGGCGATTGGTTGCTCAGTACTGGAGAAAATACGAATCGCGTTTTGGAATCGCTTTTCGCTATTGTAAAAATTTTGGAAAAAAAATACTTAGTTACTTTTTGAAATAATTCTCTAGATACCTTCAAAATTTTAAGGCGATTGGTTGCTCAGTACTGGAGAAAATACGGATCGAGTTTTCGAATCGCTTTTCGCTATTGTAAAAATTTTGGGAAAAAAAATACTTAGAATCACTTTTTGCCATAATTATCTAGATACCCTCAAAATTTTAAGACGATTGGTTGCTCCGTACCGGAGAAAATACGGATCGCCTTTTCGAATCGCTTTTCGCCTGTAACGCTAACTCTTAAATCGAGAAATGGAATAATTTTGTTTTTTTCTTGGTTGAGTCATATCGTTATTTTGACTATAATGAATCTGTCGGAGTCGTGAAGCGATCAGTAAGTGAAAGAGAGAAGATCTCCCACGCTTAGCAGATGCGAAACTAGTAAACGAGATACTTTCGAGCTCATCCACCCCCGTCGGACGAAGAGTTCGCCTTTAATTTTGATTCTGTAATGATGGACACCCCATGGGGAGTCACCCCTCCCGAGCATGGTCGAAAAGCGTCTGCTCGACCAGCGGGAGTTCGTTAGGACGAGAATCTCCGAGATGTTTGCAATACACTGGCTTCATACTGCAGTTGTAACGTCGAAGAGAAAGAAACAGGTTCAAATATCCGGTTCGAAAAAAATCTCGCAAATTCTCTACATCGATCGGTAAATCGATACTGAATTCGTTTAATTCATTAACAACCGTTTGCCGTACTGCAATAAAAATTCTGCTTAAAAAAAACTATGAAAAATGTGAAAAAAAAGTTAAATCAAATAAAACTCAACCCCTTGAATCCTCAAACATACATTCCAGACTGGAAAAAGGACGTTGTCAAATATTGCGAGAACGTTCCAGGATTTTGTCAAACGTTCACAAGGGATTATATATCGAGGGACGAGCGCTAATTTTCTGAATCAAACGAGCGCATCGTTGGCATAGCGAATCTCGATAATGATGACAACAATTGTAATTTCGATGAGAACAAAGGACTAACCGTAGGGTGGTCGGGGGTGGAGGTGGAGGTTGGGCTTGCGTTACTGTAGGAGAGAGCCGGCGCAGAGTTATGCCTACCGATCGGCATCCCTCTCTCGGGTCCAGCGGAAGCGCAACCAGAGGCCAAAAGCTTTTCCAATAAATTCACTCTTCCCGCGTCACACGAAAGAGCATCCCTTATACGAATTTACATGCTTGCATATTCGTACACGAATATTCGTGCATCGTCGTCGTTCCGTTATGTCGCTTGTCTCATCCCCCATTGGCTGGCTCGATGCAAATACCTGGCGTGCGCGGAGGAGCCTTTCAAAAGCTACGAAGTCTGCTCGTGTCGTGGACACGAAAATTAAAGTAAAAGAATAACGATGAAAAAAAAGGGCAAGATGAAAATAAGCAAAAATGAAAAAAAAATATCTCTCGCTACGTAACCAAATTAGACGTCACGGTTATCATCTTCTCGCTAGGTACGAGTTACGACAAAGCTGGTAATAATAATGACAATAACGTGGGGGTGGGGGGTAGGTGATGATGAGAAAGAATAATAAACAGGCCGACGAGAGGGTCGTGTAACACGATCCAAACTAAGACCGGCAGGGACGAAGATAAAGACGAGAAGAAGAGCGAAACATTGAAAATTTTCAACCCTCATGCACGCACCCTGGTGGCACAGTGACATTCGAGGAGAAAAGGGGGGTGTCTCGTACCTCACTTCGTCGTTCCTTTAGTCGTGCGAAAAGAGCGAGAGACAGTGAGCGAGAGAGACAGAGAGAGGACGGTACCGGATTCTGCCTTAGTGAAGAACCCCTTGAAGCATCCCTCTAACAACCCTTTTCACGTTCGCGCCGAGAGGACACTCCGGCGTTATGCCAATAATTACAAGAATAGAGAGAGAAAGAGAGATCCTCCGAACGGCGATCGGGTTACACAATTTTCGAGAGACGCACTGGCCACTGTTGAAGAAACTTTGCAAGCCGAGCAAGCCAGCCAGGAGGATGAAGAGAATGGAAGAAGAGTAACGAGATATTCGTGCGAGAAGAGGGGATGGTTCGTCGAATGACTCGATGAAATTCGCAACGATATGGGCGAGAGCAAGAATGCCGAGTGATAAATTATCAGGACGATGGGAATAAGAGTCGGGGAGGGAGATACAGGATGCAGGAAAAGACAAGAGGGTGTACATAGTAGTCGCTTCCTCATTTTCTCATACCACGTTGGCGTGTACGAATTTCTCGAGCCTAACTCTACTCCCTCGACGCGAGAGAAGATGAGACGAAGCAGAAGAGAAATCGAGATTCTCGGAGGAAATCGAATTACGAACATCGAATCTGGATTCGAAGATCGTTTCGGGGACGCGAGACAAGGGGTGAATTCTCGAGACAGACTTTCATCGATGGAAACAGGCCTACCCCGTTCTTGTCAATAAAGCACGCACGTTTAACGTCTGATCCTTACAAATATTATCAAACATATCGCGTCTGACGGTCCAGAGAAACATTTATCAGAACCCAGAGTCGATCGGTCCGGCCTGCTTGATTTCACGACTTCCTCCTTGACCAGCTTTCCAACAAGCACGTTTCCAAAGGGTCGGAAGATTCAATCAGTGGATGCCTCGCATTCCATCCTACGTCGATAAGGCGGTAGGAATAAGACGTTTGGCTGCCTCGGACTTTGGTCATCAGTGGTTCGAAGCTACAGACCGGATTTGCTCGTTCGCTTCGTACAGTTTTCAATGGAACAATCAATTGCGGGAATACTCAAGGAAAGTCTAAATGCAAAAATCTCAATAATCTGGGTCCCAGCTAGAAAAAGCTGCAAAAAATGGAAGATGTTGATAGCCACTTGAATCAAGTGTCCTTGTTTGGACCAAGAAACGATGATGACCGTCATCAGAAAAAAAGTGGTGTCTTGATGCGATTGAACAAAAGAGTCGCTAATACAGATTGAGATCAATTTCGCACAATTCCTAACTGAAACACGAACATTAAGACGATACCATCGAATAGATGTCGACTACATCTACGAAGTTGATGTGTACATCATTCGCACAATCATATCGCGCAACTAAAGTCTAAATGCAAAAATCTCAACAATCTGGGTCCCAGCTAGAAAAAGCTGCAAAAAATGGAAGATGTTCATAGCCACTTGAATCAAGTGTCCTTTTTTGAACTAAGAAACGATGATGACCGTCATCAGAAAAAAGTGGTGTCTTGATACGATTGAACAAAAGAGTCGCTAATACAGATTGAGATCAATTTCGCACACTTCCTAACTGAAACACGAACATTAAGACGATACCATCGAATGGATGTCGACTACATCTTCGAAGTTGATGTGTATAGCATTCGTATAATCATATCGCGCAACAAAGGCCACCTGCGGTTCCGACAACGTAAACCGGTATGGCATTGCTCTCATCGGGTGGCTCGACGGTGGCTCACGCCAGGCCATTCGTGAAAAGCATTCTCACTCCGTATCTCGGATTACTGCGTTCGAGCAGCCCCCACGGTTCAATCCTGAATATAAACACACGCTTGGACTCCCTCTCGGCACAGCTATACGACTCTCGATATGACTAATAGATCTCAGCAGCAGTCACGACACAATCATTCGCAGGCTACCGTTGCTAACTTCGTATCAATCCGCGATCTTCCCTCTCTCCCCCCGAGCCTCATACTGTATCTCGTAACGAGATTTGATGAATGATCCATGGTGCGAAAAAAATAGAGTGAGACGGCGAGAAAAACTGCGGGCAAATGGAGGAAGAGGAGGGACGATTGAGATTAATTTCGCTTCGCGCCCACGACACGCCGCCATGTTCTCTCACCCGAACGGTTCTCTCGGCGTGTTTCAGGCGCGCATCATCCCCCTTCGCCAAAGGTTACTTCCGAAATAATATACTCCGCGAGTGGTTTCCACGTACATTTATATTCCAACAGAGGAAGTACGAGATGGAAAGTCACGCAGCGAATCGATGAATTGGAGGAGATGGAAATGTTGGGAAAGAGGGGTAAAAAAATGATTCGCCATTCGCCGTACGTTTTCGTTATTGAAACGAGAGCGTTCAATTATGCTGAATAATAAAATACAACGGATACATTCTCTACCGTTGGAAAGAAATGAGAGCAAGGGGAGAAACGATTCTCGGCCAGTCATGTTACAAATACGAACTACGCGAGAGATAACGCCAGAACGGTTGAAACGTTTCACCCTTCCTATCCGTTACGCGTCGTTCCACCCTTTCGACGAGCACACGCGTTTTGCAGCTTGTTACATTCATCCTGGATCATCCGTTCCAGGATGATATTCAAGAATCGATACGCCTACATTAATTCAATTCCGTATCGTAAAGTTTGATACAGGGAAATGTAGGCAAAATTGGACAGAACTTTATCCAATGGGCAGCCAATTCTACGCATTTCCTTCGAGGACTTCCTGCAGACAGGAAATATAATTCACCCCTAAATGCCAGGGCAAAAGCTGCTCGTCATCCTGCAGTGATTGCCCTACGAACAAACATCCCTTAGGAACGAGACTCCTGCCAATTACAATTTACCAATGGATTATGGATGCCATTTTCCGGTACTTTGAAGAGAAAGACAATACTGAGTTAATTCGCTACGAGGAACGAATAAATTTTCATTCCTAGATAAATTCTTGGAAAGGGACGAAAGACAGGAGTGATCATAGGGGTGTAGTTGTATTCCGCGAAGTTAACACGTCGCGACGGTCGACAATGAGATGGAGAACAGTTGGATTAAGTCGGTGGCGGAGATAGCGTGAAAAGCGATAAACCCGGACGGTTTATAGGGTTGATGGAGAGAGAGATGGGGGAGGGTTTAATTAGATGACGGTGATTTCAGCTCGGGCGAAATGTTGATTGAGCTAAATTGTTTTCCAGGATCGGTTGGTCGGATGGGCTGAGAACTAGGCATGTGTCAAAAAGAGGCGACCCCTGGCCTGGAGAGAAGGACCGAGGGATCGGAATAACGTTCGCACTGCGAATGGCGTATTAGATGCCTAGAAACGCACGATCGAGGTGCGGGAGATACCAGGGGATCGGAGCTAAGGAGGACAATGCTGATTCGCCTCAGGAGATAACACGACGGGGACTATGCTTAAGCAAACGACTTTGGGACACTGTTTAAGAGCCGAACGCTCCTTAGGCAGGCTGATCTTCGTGTAAACGGCGAAACGCGGACACCCACACCATCCTTAATTTCTCTCTGACTCAGACTCTTGGAAAACCGTAACATCGTGCTCTTTCCCAAAGTCGTTTGGAAAACTATCTTGACACTATTTTTTCACAGTTTAGCTGATGTTTTGTGACTAGAATAATGGCAAGCTCCTCGATAATTGACGGAATGGAAGTTTCGGGCTGAACGAAGAGAACAAGTCCACCCTGATCCAAGGTCAAATGCTGGAACGAAGATCATATTCCGTATTACTGTCTGCAAGGAGTGTTTTCTACTTAGACAGCGTAGTCACTATCGTTAAAGCAGCCCGTAGCCAGACAGGCATCAGCGGTCCAAAAGCATTACGTGGAAATGGTCCAAAGCATTAAGTCCGCGCAGCCGGCTAGAAAGGGTTTGAATTATGAAACAGGGCGAGTGCGGTGTGTGGAAGCTACATAGAGCCGTTGTATCTCTAGCGGCAGCGGTAGCTCTACGAAGATATATCCGAAGGGATGAGAGAGGTACGACCCCCGGTGTATGATCGCTCGCGCCCGGTAGATAATAGATCGAGAGGGATGAGCACATTCCTCGTGGATGGAACAACACCCGCACAACTATCCCCGTGAAAGCTTCGAGTAGCATCAAGCTACGACGAAGTACAGACCCGTCTGCCCGGGTTCTTCAAACCTCCCCTACACACGACTGGAAGAAGCGTCGACGATTCCACAAAAAGCATTTTTCAATTCCGCGAAACTTTATGATAAAAATCTATACAACCAACGCCGACCCTACTTCGTCTCGCTCGTCATCACCGCCACACTGCTCGCTCGAGAGAGAAACATTTGTACATAAATCTGAAAATTATGAGCTCTCACCCCTCTCGACAGTTTTTTTTTTCAACCCCCTCTCCACGTTTTCTTTTTTTGTCTCCTCTCGTTTTATCGTTTCTGCGATATTCTACCCCTCTCTCGCGTTCACTTTCACCGTCTCTGTCCGGACTTCGGGGCGCATTCTCGATCCACCCTTACAACCCCCTCTGTCCGCAAGTGCAGCCACGCCACCCTGACGCGGCATATGCCTGGAAACGCGTAACGGAGAGATAACGCCGTAGAACCGAGCAATAGCGTTATAGAACGGACAAACTCGCGACCCCCTTCGTGCACACATGGACGGTCCCGTGAACGCGACCGGGAGGGGAAGAGTAAAATCAACCCCTCGCTGGTATGTGCGACTGTGTGCACGCGCGTGTACAAGGGGGTTGCTTTTTTCTTTCTTTCTAAATTCGTATCGCGTATACGCCAAGTGCGAGAAAGAAGGAAACGGGAAAACGTTTTCCCTTTCGAACACAAATATTCGTCCTGTGTGTAGCTTTGTGTGAGCGCAGTTATATGAAAAAGAAAAAAATCGCGAACCCTCGCACCCCGCATTTTTTTGTACGGATATACACACGTACGCAGAAAGTATAAATCAGAATAAGGCAAAAATAAAAATCACTTTTCAGCATTGTGGGCGACCAGAAAGAGAGCACCGAGGATCGGAGATGATTCGATTAAGGGACTATCGATGGTCGTTACGGGACGTCGTCGACTATGAGTGCGAGGGGAAATATCGCAGGGCTTATCGCGGTTCAACTATGGACTCTCTCGATCTGTGGGGGATTTGGAAATATTCCGCGTATATATATATGCGTTTGTCACCGACAGTTTTTATTTTTTTAGCCCCATTTCTAACCTCCCTCGTGGCTTTTCTCTACGGTTCTCCTTTTTCTCTTTTCACCCCCGTGGCTTTCAACCAAGTTTACTTAACTCGTATCTATTTTTCTCCGAGACACTCGAAAGACATTGGCACTCGGGAAGGACACGTCAGGAAAAAAACTCGAGGATTCGACGTTTTTCTAAATATAGTCAAAATTCTCCCATTTTTTATTCAATTTTTAAACTACATAGAATTGTTGCTGTTTTTTAAAAAATGTAATTCATGAAATGCAAACCCAATAATTATTTGAAACAAACAAGATTATAAATATCGTACAGATTTTAAATGACTTAAATTTTTTATCGATCTGACCCACCCCTGTTTTCGAGAAAGATGGATCGATAAATATTTTCGTCAGAAAGCTCGGAGACTACGATGATGAGAAATATACAAGTTGTGCCGTTGGTATGCATCCGTACTATGAATAATTCCATTGCGTTTTACCCCTTTTGGTAGTCCGAGCCCTCGGGGGTGTAAGGGGATTGTCGGTTACTGGCTGAGTTTTGAATTTGTAAGGGGAACCGTGGAAGCCAAGAGAGACAGAGAGAGAGAGAGAGGGAGAGAGAGAGAGAAAGCTCGATTCTGTGCGTGTTGTGCTCGGTACTGCAAACGCTATAAGTCTCCTCGCCAAGTTTCGATGTACGTGTCTCGCTCTTCCGGTGAGTTACGTTTTTCAACTTCTCCTTCTCACTCTTCTTCTTCTTCTTCTCTCTCTCTCTCGTTCTGAGTGTCGATGTGCTCGAATGCTCAGCCGCCAGGCAAAGCGCAAATAAACTCTCGAACAACCGTCTCACCCTACACTCGCAACCTTCTTCAGCAACCCTCTTACTACCCTCCAATATATTCGACGATAGTTGCGAGTGCAGATTGAAGAAAAATATGCCCACTCTTCGTCTCCAAACCACCCTTATTTTTTCTCCTACAAGCAATGGAAGATCAACCCTCTCACCATAAAAAAGAAAATGATAAGAGTGCAAAACAGGTATCAAAAGTCGTTGGAACAATGAGCCTAACTAATTTTCAATAAAGTATGAAAAATTCTTCATTTTTTGTCTAACGTGGTCTTCCTACATGACTGACGTGAGAAAAAGGATACAGAAAACTTCTTGCCAAAATACACAAAGCAATACAGGGAAAAACCACCCTTCTAAGAAGCCCATCAGTGATATATATATAAGGCAGTAGTACGAGGCTCTTATCAGGTTTGCGCAAGAATAGAATCCAAGGGCGCTTCCGAAAGCCATAACCGTACCGGTAACTGCCACCCTCTGACTGATCGAACTTATTCTCTCTCTCTCTCTCTCTCTCTCTTTTTCTCTCCTTTTCTTCTTCTTCTTCTTCTTCTTCTGTCCTTCACATCGAAACGATTTCTCACCCCTTGCCACTACGCGGGTACACACCCTTTTGCCAGGATACAGCGCAAAACCGATCGTCGACGGGAGTGAGCAAAAAGCTACGAATTCTCCGATAATATTTGGCGACGTGGGAACAGGGGGGGAGGAGGGATGGATACAAAAGAAAAGCGTTCGAGCTTTCCCATCGTTGAATTTTTCTCCGTGTCTCGTCGTCCCCTCGAGAAGAGAAGAGTCGAGATGAGACACGCGCCCGTGCGGTACGCGATCAGGTCGAAGTGCTATTTTTCTGGAAAATTGAATAGTCAAAATCGAATAGAACGAGAGACCTGACGATATTTTTCTCGAACCCTTCCGTACTTTCGACTCGTCTTCTATTTTTCTCCCCAATTTCACAATTCAGCGTGAATTTTTCTCATTCTTGGAAAAAAAATCGGGAAGTCGAGTCGATCTAGAAAACGATCGAAAAATTGTATTGCGCACGTTGAATACAATTTATTTAACAATGTCGGATTAAATAATAATAACAATTTGTTATTTGTCGATCTTTCGTTTTGTCCGAATAACGTTTGTTTCGATAAATTTATTAATTCTTACTCGACGAGGGTTATTTCACAATTTCCCGTTTCCCTTTTAACCGCCACGAGCGATACGTTTTATGCTTCGATGACCGGCGAGAAAAGAGCTTGAAAAGATACTAAAACACCGACCACTTAAAAATATGTCTCGTTTCGTCTTTCTCTCGCGCGTATATACATGCCTATATAACGTGAATTAATGAAATAAAATGTCCGCTTCGCATTCGCCAGGCTTTTAACGTTTGTCGCGCGTCCGCGCGCGACCCCTTCGTCCCTACGGTATTCGAGTCAGCGTCGGTCGAGGGACGCTCGGGTTTGGTGTGGGTGACAGACCGAGAGTCCATTCGTTTCCGTTGTCCCCCCTCCCCCCTTTCTCCGTCTCTGTGTCCTCGCGTTTTGTTTCAGTACGTGCAAGAGTCTCACCTTCCCGGTTCCCGGGAAGGGGGACCTCGTCGTTCTCATCAACCTCCGGTTAATTTCTATCCCGACCGAGACAGCGAGAGGGTTTCGAAGGGGATGAGACCTTGGTGTCTATATATAGGTCGTTCCCTGTGAAATGGACCAAAATCTGATGAGAAGATTCTCAACACGACAGCCTTTTATATATTTTTATTCGAGACGCAAACAATTTGAAAAAAAAAAATATTTTTATACATTTTTAAATAATCGCGATATATAATGCATTTTTTCAAAATTAATGGAAAATAAAATCTCGTTTTTGTTTATCAATTTAATAATATGATTTTGCTTCTTTTCTCTGGAAATGAAACTGTTTGCACTCGAAAATCTTTCGGAAATTTGTAACGTGACTCTCAAACTCGTCTCGATCGGCATGAAACGACCCATATATATATATCTGTACGTGTATATAGTTTCTCGCGGGGAAAGCGAGAGTGAGTATATTAAGCGACACTCGGAATTACAAATAACAAATTGCAATTTGATTCCCCGGTAGCGAGAGGAGCTCCTCGTTCTCTCCGTTACAAGTCGCAGAGAGAAAGAGAGAGATGCGACCCCGGCTTCGGGGTTGCTAGCAGGCCGAGGGCGCAATTTATCATTAGGGGCGCGACAATTTGGTGACGGTTTCCGCTCTTCGTGCCGTATCAACTCCGCTTTCTACTGCTGCTGCTGCCACCAGAGAGCATTTCTCACTCTTCTCGAGCTTCCCCCCACTCTCTCTCTTTCTCTCTCTCAATATCTATATAAATATACACACGTCGATACGATGTAGCGAGAAATGAAACGAAGAGCGTAAACGTTTTCGCATCGGCGTAAAACGCCTTCGGGCGAACGGAGAAATGATTTCACGCATCCAAGAGCTTGCGAGAGTCGTCCACTCGACGTCAATCGGACCCTCTTCCAATGGACGCGATGCCGGACGTGTCAACGAACCGGTCAAAACTAAATTTCGCAAGATACGCCATTATCATTTTTCCATTTCCTTACGAAAGTAAAGACACGATAAAAAAAAAAGTTAATACGATCGAGAACGTTAGAATTCTATTCCATCGTCAGGAAATAAACATCTGGTGTCATTCTCGGGAGAGGAAAAAAATGGAGAAATCGAAAAAAGAGTTCATGAAAATTGCGTAAACGGGGTGTAGACCGCGTGTCGGATCTGCGTGTTCGTATCACGTACTCGTGAGATCCCAAATAAACAGAGGGATGAAGGAAGGGGAGGTTGGGATAGATAGGGTGGGTGCAGGTCCAGGGCTAGTACAAGAAAGAGAGGGCGATACTGGTACACGCTGTAACGTGCTACTGGCACAAGCGATGCTGCGACGGGGTGTAAAGGGTCGAATCGCGGGGTAGAGGGATGGAAAATACATGGCTAAAGGCGCATCCACTCGCACCCCCTCTTCGTTGTATCGATCGTTGACTTTAAAATTCAAAGAGACCGACAATAGCTTCCCTTTTCGTGTGCCGAGAGCTGCGTTCTCGTATACGAGACGAGAACGAGGAAGCGACCAAAGAGAAAGAGAGAGGGAGTGAAAGAGGGAGCTGTTCTACAATATCATATTCCGTTCCTTTCGTTTCATTGTCTGGCAAAGCCCTGCGCTAATAATAAAAGATTGCTGCTCTCTAAGCTATGCCGAAACGAGTGAACGTGCGCCGGTGAGTAAAAGAGGAAGGTCTATATGTGGCTTTTATAACCGGGGGAACAGAAAGAAGAGCAAGGAGGGAGGGAAAACGAAAGAGAGAGAGAGAGAGAAAGACAACGGGGGATGGAACTCGGGAGAGAAAGGAGAACGCGAAAGAGCTCCTTGCTTCAAACTTCGGTACTACATCACATTGCACGATGGCCCATCGCTATACGCCCACCTACCGGCCGACCGCATAATGCTTCAGCCCGAAAAGTTACCGAATTCCGCGTGAATTTAATATTCAACGCGCGTCAAACCGCGCTCGCGTGTCGTTTAAGAAGCGCGCACTTTCAGGCATTCGTTCTTACATACCTACGTTAATTGTTCACAGATCTTTCGAACGAAAGCTCGAGGGTAATTTCAACCTCTAGTTCATCCAAGATTTCGCGATATTTTTTAGGTCACAGGTTTTGTAATTTAACGAAAATTAATTAGACAAATACAAATATTCCGGATGTCTGGAAAATAACAAACTCGTGTTTTTATAAACTCACATACGACCTACCCTTTGTTTTCTTCTTCCCGATTTCCAACGAAACTCGCGAGATTTAATGCAACTCGAATATAATTACGCGTTTTCAACGAAATCTCGCGAGCATTGAGTTATTTATAGATTTACTTAGCATTTTTCTTTTTTTTTTTTCGTTTTTTTCTTTCTCTTCGTAGCATCTTCCACGGAGGATGGGGGAGATATAGAGGTTTTCGGAGTTTCGAGGGGAGAATTCGAAGCGAAGAATGTTCCTCACCGGGCTTAACGAGAACGGGATTCTTTGGACGGGAGTAACATTAAACCCCATTCAAATCTGGTACAGATAACGACGACCAGAGCGAACCGCTAAGATATAGCTTTTTGAGCTTGTGTACCGTGGATACGATGGTCGGGCATCGAGGAAAGGAACGAGAGAGAGAGAGAGAGAGAGAGAGAGAGACGAGTAAAAGAGGGAGAGAAAGGGTGGGTTACTGAACAATAGTTGCGGTCTCCTGTATTAAATCAGAAATGTATATACCGAAGATGGATGGAGAAAGAAAGAAAGAAAGAAAATGAAGCTCCCCGAACAATGCGCGACCGCGACCAATCCTCTCTGTCTCTCTTTCGCTCGAAACTCCCTCCTCTCCCTCGCTTCTTCGATCGCGCATTTATCGTAAGGGCGGTTCGCAAAAAAATTGAAAATTTAATATATATCCTTCTTTGAAGATTCGCAGGGTACGGTCGATTCGTCTCGAAGATCAAACGACGAATATGTCCGCTCTCTACGTTCGAAGGGCTACGTACGAATGGAATGATCGAAATGGAATGCCTCGATGAGAATTTCGCGATTCTCGATACGCTTTTTCGAACCCCGAAAATGCTCTTCGTGTACGTAGTGGCGTTTGTGTCAGAATTGAGGAGGGAACACCTGAGCTGAAATTAAACGTTTACAGGGAGAAAGGCGTAATGACATATTTCGCAGAGCTGAAAGGGGTTGGCGCAATTCCAATCCGGATGGGATATAGAAAGTGTCCGTTATTCTTCGTTTCGATGCTGAATCGCGATGTCAAACGCAGAATCGCCAGGCTACTCGAACTTGATTTTATTCTCAACCCCTCGTTACTTCTGTTTTGACAATATTTATGGCGATTTTCTGGTACAAAAATAAAGTAAGCGGATCGGTAAAAATACAATTTTGTTCGTATTTTGTCGTCCAACTTTTTTTTACCGGGAATTCACATTCCCTCGGGTTTGGGTGACGATTTTTTTTGTTTTTGGAGCGATATAACTCGTCCGTCACTTGTGCGAAACATTCTTCACATTCTAAAATTCCATCCGCAACGTTAACTCGTACAATTTTGACCAGTCACGAAATATTTGGTTGGAAAATAATCGTTTAAAATCCACGCACGATTCAAAGAGCTTTAGATTGATCGGTCCTCCAATGTTTCGTTACGGTATATCGGGGGTTGGTCTCCCGCGGAAAATCGAGCCAATATGTATATATTGGTGGGAGTGCGAGCGTTGAATGGATCGGATTAAAACGTCGAGTGAATGGCGCGAGAACACGAGAGAAAAAGTGCATTAGCCGAGACGCGAAAGCTCGCGATCGAGAGAGAGAGAGAGAGAGAGAGAGAGAGAAATGTGCGCTAGACTATGATTCGATGGATACTTAGAAAGCACATCCAATTTTCTCACGGGGGGGGGGGGGGGGAGGATGAAGGAAAGCGCGAGATGCTCGAGGGGGTTGAAGAACTCCAAGGGGTGGTAGAGAAGGAGGAGTTTCGAAATTGAGAAGTACTCGATCAATCCTCTCTCACGCCGAATCAATGTGTGTGCCACGATACGAGTAACGTATATTATATATATTTTATATAGGTGTATATATAGAAGTGTACATAATGCCCCGGGGCGTGTAACGCGCATAACCGTAACGATCCTTCGTTTGCATAGAGAGTAGTAGAAAGATCAGGGCGAGAGAGCGTTAGAACGATCGAGCTTTCTCTCTCTCCCTCTTTTGCAACTCGTAGCACAGAGAGAAACGACGGAGTGACTTTGAATATTGGGGTCGTGCTCGCATATTGGCCACGCAATATTTTTCTTTATCAGAGAGCACCGGGGGTTTTTTTTCCACCCACCCTCCATCGCGCCGCTTTATTTTTTTCTCGCTTGTAAAAATCATAACGTGCAACCCCGAGTGCCTCGATAGGGGGTGGGCTCGGGAACAAGACAAATTTCTACCATCCCAGCGGCGGTAAAAAATTTACCCCCGATGTAAGACGGCTTATATTTATTTAGTTTATGGACACGATGATTATGGAGCGTGTACATGTGTGAGTAGCGTGGTCGACGTGGGAATGGGGGAACAAATATATCGCGTTTGTAACTTCCGGAAATAATAAACAAAAGTTATAATTTTTTTTTATTTCCGGAAATTATTTGTATATTTGTTATTTTTTTTTGTTTTTATATAAACACCGGTTGACACGATTTTTCGGTCTGACTTTTGAATGCCAAATTTTGATTTGTTCTACGTTTCTGATAAAGGGAAATCATTTTTTTTGTCAAAGTTTGGTTTTGTAGAAACAAAAGCAATTTTTCAAATTAAAAAAATCAACTCATTTTTTCATAACTTTATTATAAAATACCATCAGACAAATTTTAGTTGGGTATCGGTGTATTTGTAGTTTAAGAATAATAATTAGTAATGGTATACAAATGTAAAATTGTATACCAAAAAACAAAAATTATAATTTTTTTAATAACACTAGTCGACACGATTTTTGGGTCTGACTTCTGAATGCCAAATTTTGGTTTCTTCTACTTTTCTGACAAAGGGAAATAAATTTTGGTGGTGAAAGTTTGCTTTTGTAGAAACGAGAGCAAGTTTTCCAATTTAAAAAGAATGATTGATTTTTTCATAATTCTACTAAAAATTACAATCAGATAAATTTTAGCTGGACATCGGACTGTTTTTAGTTCAAGAATAATGATTAGTGATAGCATACAAATGTAAAATTATAAAAAACCAAGTTCAAAAATGAACACTTTTAGTGATTTTTGTACACTATGTTTGTCTGGACTTTCTCATATTGCTCTTGGTAACACAGTTATTGAATATTCAAATTACAAAAATATGAATATGTTCGAATCATTTCTAAATTTTAATTTTTAGTTTCTCACCTTCTAAAATATTTTCGCAGTTAACACAAGCAAAATGAGGTATCAAATTTTATCTCGATTCCGAATTCGCAGGCTAAAATAAGCTTCGTAAAGTTTTTAAACTTTCTGCCAAAGAAAATTTGTTGCTTCGGATTTTAATAAATTCATCGCAAATAAAACAGAATAAATCAACATCTTGGTTACACTGTCTTGACAGCATTTTCTAACTCACAATAAATAATTAACAAGAACAATTGTTACAGCTGTAATAAACAAGTAAAAACTCACTACTCTCCTCTACGCAAGCAATATACAATTTTTTATAATTTTAATCAAAATGCTACCACCTGCTGCTCTTAAATCAATTAAAATCTTCAAAACTAACTTATCTACATAAAACAGACAAAAACAAATTTTAAAACCTAAGAATGAATAAATATTTTAATATTTATCCATGCCTAGCATCAGAATTTATGTATTAAAACAAAAATCCAGAAAAAAAGGTTTTTTGTCAACCTGTGGAATTTTGTTTTATCCTCAATGGATGACCAATGACTAAATATTGTTTAGCTCGTAGCTTCGACTTTCTCGCTCGAGAGGGTGAAATAAACTAAAAGTTTGCTCAATAAAACGTCAGGCCATATGTCAAAAGGGAAATTCACCCTCCCGAGTAGCAACAGTAGCAGCCGCGACAATTTTCTTTCTCGCTTGCACCGCGACTTTTCCTTTTTCTCCTGCCACCCAACCGCAGGAACGAAATATGTAAAACATATCCGGGAGAAGAAAGAGAGGGGTGTTCCCGCGATCGCTGATGGGCCACATCTAAAATAATAAAAGTTGCCTTCGTCATTTGTCAACGGTCTTGATACGCCCGAAAGAAAATGTTCGGTGTCTCTCGCGGAGTCGCTGCGAGACAAGACGCGACATCGCGCACCTCGTAATTTCGCGATGTACCAGCTGTGACTTCTTTTACAACGACGTCGACGATCGAGTTACTCGGAGTTTCGAGGGATGAAAAATTCAACGTGCCACGATTTCGAGGGTTGACGTTGAATACTTTTCCTTTCTCCTTTTCTTATCCGCATCGACGAATTTCTTCGCGAGATAAATTCTGATTTATCGCATCTTAATAAAAAATAATAATTTCATTCGTAATGATATAAAATTTATTCGCACCAAATAAATTCGATGTCAATTAAATTGTTTTTTTTTTCTCGAGCGATATATATAAATTTTTTTTGTCCACCTTCAAACTTTTATTTCCTCGATGATTTTGTTACGAGAACAAGCGATAAAAAAAGTATCAAAGTGCTGGCGTATAATAACGCACTGAATAGGAACAGTTCGAAAAAATGCGAAGGCCTCGTATCTCACGTGCAAAATCTTGCCTCGCGTAAGAATGAAAAAGAGGCGAGAAGAACTCATAATCCGGCTCTCGTTGCGAGAAAGAGTCTCGGGAACGCTCGTATAGACGATAATAAAATAATATTCAAAAACGGGTTCGAGAAAGCGAGAGAAACTATATGTATATATGTAGTGTGTTATCGTCTGTCCGTGGGCAATAATATAGTAAAACAAATGTGCCAGACGACTTTTATGAAACGATCGGAGGCAAAAGCAACAGAGAAAGAAAGATAACGGTCACTGCGACGTGGTCAACCCTTTCCTCGTAGTTAAAATAAAATCCTTACCCTTTGGACGAGCCAGGATAGAGAGGACTCGTTCAAAAACGCGTGTATGTATGCGTGAAATGGAAAATTGCGAGGAGAGCGAGGGAGAGAAAGAGAGACGAGCTGACGTGCGAGCCGGCGGCAGGATAAAACGTTAAATACGACCGCTGAACACCGGGGGCCGGCAATAAAATCGTCGTAAACTATATATTCCCCTGGAATAATGCACCTGCTTTCGGAAGCTACGCGAAATTACCCGTCGATTCGGTGACGGGCGTGTGACGCGATATAGGTACGTTTTGTATCATGTGCGTTCGGTGACAAAATCCTCGCGTCTCGTACAAATTTCTGGTTACATGCATTTCCGGTTTTAGTTATTTACAGAAAAAATGTTTTCTTCTCGTTTATAATCGACCGAAACGTTGGAGATAAGTAAATATAGGAAGGATGGAGAAATGAAAATAAATAAAATTTGATTAATTCTAAAATTGTTTAATTCAAAAGAAGAAATGTTTTGTATATTATTCGTTCGGTAACAAAATCCTCGCGTCGCGTACAAATTTCTGGTTACATGCATTTCCGGTATTAGTTATTTACAGAAAAAATGATTTCTTCTCTTTTATAATCAACCGAAACGCTGGAGATAAATAAATATAGGAAGGATGGAGAAATAAAAATAAATCAAATTTGATTAATTCTAAAATTGTTCAATTCAAAAGAAGAAATTGTTTGTATCATGTTCGTTCGGTGACAAAACCCTCGCGTCTCGTACAAATTTCTGGTTACATGCATTTCCGGTTTTAGTTATTTACAGAAAAAATGATTTCTTCTCTTTTATAATCAACCGAAACGCTGGAGATAAATAAATATAGGAAGGATGGAGAAATAAAAATAAATCAAATTTGATTAATTCTAAAATTGTTTAATTCAAAAGAAGAAATGGTGTGTATCACGTTCGTTCTATGGCAAAATCCTCGCGTCGCGTACAAATTTCTGGTTACATGCATTTCCGGTTTTAGTTATTTACAGAAAAAATTATTTCTTCTCATTTATAATCGACCGAACACTGGAAATATGGAAATATAGGAAGGGTGAAAGAATGGAAATAAATAAAATTTTATTATCTCTAAAATTGTTCAATTAAAAACAAGAAATGTTCTCGTTAATAATCGACGGAATCGCTGGAGATAAATAAATATCCGAAAGATGGAAGAATGGAAATAAATAAAATTTTATTAGTACTAAAATCGTTCAATTAAAAAAAAGAAATGTTCTCATTTATAATCGACCGATTCCCTGGAGATAAATAAGCATACGAAAGATGTAAAAATGGAAACAAATAAAATTTTATTAATTCTACAGACATTAACTAATTGTGATTTTTCTTCAATCTACCTAAAAGAAGAATCGTTTAAAAATGTTGAGAACTTCATCAATATTATAACCAACCCGGATAACAATACGTACTATCAAAATACCAAATTTCACAAGTATTTAATGTCAGTGTAAAATACCAACACGATGTGTTCTCTGGTGTGTCGATAAGCAGCCAAAAATAAATGCACTCTCTTCCAACTGCCGAACTAGTGGCTTTATAGCTCGCTCGAGATTCTTCTTGTTCCGTTTATACGGCTGGAGTGAGAAAATATGTATTTAAGTCACGGCGATGACAAATGGTTTTTGGGATATCACCGTAGCGGCACTCTTTCCCTGGATGCCGAGAGAAATCGAGATGGAAAATCGTGAGGGATATCGAGGGAAAGAGAGCTCAAGAGAGAGAGAGAAAACGTTGGATAAGCTCCGAAAGCGTCTCGCGAGGCCAAGAACCGACACAGATGCGTCGTGACTGATGATCCACACTTCCAGATGTACTCGCTGGCTCGGTCGTGCCCGTATCTCGACAAGCCTCAGACACGTACTTTTATCGTCGCTTGTTTGTTCAGCAAACGAGCGAGAATCATGAAACGCGAACGAACAAAAAAACACCAACCCTTCCCTCCCTTCTCTCACGAAAAAGTACGGAAACGCGTAAGCCCGGTAGTGCATCAACGTTCTCTTCTGTGTATGCGTCTCACGACGAGCGAGATTAAAAAAAAATATGACACGCGGTGGGAGAAGGAGGGAAGGAGGAAAAAAGAGAGGAAGACCAATCTTCAGATTTCTCGAGGGCAGCGCTCTCCCATCGCATTCCTCGATGCACAAAAATTTACTGGAGAACGCACGTGTACGCACTCCCGTGTCACTTAGTTAGTGTACAATTCACAGAGCGCAGGCTCTTCAACGCAGACCGATGAACGACGAGGATCGTGAATGAGGGAACGTAAAGAATTTATTTTGTTTTTCCAGCATATGTCGACCGGATTTTTCGTCAAGTTGAAAACGCTTGCTTTATCTCCGATGTAACAATTATAAATGTCACAAATATTTCAATGGTAGTTTATTTTTTATAAATTATATTAGATTAATCTTCTACACGAATTAAATTAAATAAAAATCTCCCTTAACTCCAAAAAATAATTATTTTTGTTGCAATTAAATTTTTAGTTAATTGGATCAATTATTAGAAACAAAATTATTGAATGTTGATTTTTTATTATTCGAATAATTAACGAATCGATTCGCTAACTAAAAAAGATTTATTTTGAGGTAACGAGAAACATGGGAGCAAGGGTGGGGGGAGGATTCTTCTTCAATTTCAATTTACATCAAAATTGCATCAAGCAAGCGCTTATTAATGATTTTCAACTGCAAATTAATCTCGTATCCGAATTAAATTAAATAAAAATCCCTCTTAACTCCAAAAAATAATTATTCTTATTACAATTAAATTTTCAATCAATTGGACCAATTATTAGAAACAAAATTATTAAATATTGATTTTTAATTATTCGAATAATTTACGAGTCAATTCGTTAAATAAAAAAATATATTTTGAGGTAACGAGAAACAAAAGAGGAAGGGTGGAGGGAGGATACTTCTCTAATTTGAACTTTCATCGAAATTGCATCAAGCAAGCGGTTATTAATGATTGTCGATCGTCTCCTCGCCACTTTTCATCAGACCAAAGTGCGGGTATGTACCCTTTTCTCTCATTCCATCGAGGCCGATCTCTCAACGGTTATACCACAGCTTAAACGCTTGCTCTATGTAAATTGAAGAGGTTACAGAGCAGTTTTACATATTTCAACAGAATAGTCGAGTCTATCTATCTCTCTCGCTGCGAGTGTGCGGAAGACGATATCGCACTGCGAGTGAAAGCGAGAGAAGCGATCGAGCGTATGGGTTGAGCGAGTGGTGAAAAGAGAAGGGAGGAGAGAGGGATGCTGGCGAGCTGCTGGCACTCGAAAAGTGCAGGCCAAGCGTTTTGTTGAGTGTTTTATGGAAAGCTTTAGAATTGTAGATTCTCCGTGAAATCTCTCTCGTGCGTTGCGCCCGAAGAGCATTACATCGCCCGCGATTTATGCCCGCACGACAGTCTCAGTGTTGCTGTAAAAATATCTCCACGTATATTATAATTCGACAGAAAAAAAAAGAAAAAAAAACAGAAAAGAGAAAACAGAACTAAAAAAAAATTCGACCGAGGAGAAACGTCATCGCGAAGGATATTATTTAAATTCTTTTAAATTCAAGTCCCAGCAACCCCTACAAAAAAGCCACCCCTCTACTCTAGCAAAAAGGTCTTTTTCTCCAGGTCAGCCGATATTATCTTCGAGCCAAGTTTTCGTACGTTTTTTTCTTTCTCTCTCTTTCTCGGCCACGAAGAGCCGAACCAATTCTTGGGGTATGTTGTCGATGTCAGAAACAATTTTTACAATCGTGATAGATCGAGGCGAGAAAAGAGGGATAGAGTCGTCAAAAACGCGCGAGGGTCGAAAAGAGGGGGGGAGGGGGGAGGTTGAGGGTGGAGAATCGAGAGGGGGTTTGATCGCGTCACTTTCGTTAATATTTTTTGTCTCACTTTTACGTCTCGCTTCCATCAACGAAGGGTGCTTATCACACTCACGAGTCCGTTGCCGTTCGATTTCAATTGGAAAACGATTATTCTCGCGTCGAGTGACCGTAACGTCGAAGCAAACTTTTACGGCTCGTTTGTCACGCGTTCGATTTTATTCTTTCCGAACGAGAGAGATAAAGACAGAGACGAAACTCGTGGCTTGTCAAGATCACGAGAAAATAAGTTCTCAATAGAAAGACGAACAAAAAAAATGTTTGTCGCTCTCGACGAGCCAAATGACAAAACTTTTTCAATCCCATCCGAATAATATTCCATCCCTATCATAAAAATCACGATACAAAAATATAAAAATATCGATCCGAATTAAGTCAATTAACAAATTTTCCTTTAAAAAAATGGATCGAGTTCCAGCTTTACAAAAAAAAAAAACAAATTCAATCGACAAGTTTCCCTACCGCTTAATCGGTATGGCAATCGGTTCTTAACCCAGAGTAAATATGTCGACGTATCGTGGAACAGATCGAGGGGGATGACGGGAATGCATCGAAGACCAGGGGAATTGGAATCCTCATGCATATCGATATTGTATAACTAGGTACTACGTGCTGTATATACATATCCTAGTATAATACTACCGAACGTATAGCAAAGCCAAAGAGGTACGTGCACGTATGTGCCGTACAGCAGCGGGGAAAAGAGAGCTCGAACCGGGGTCGTGGGATCCGTAGCCCCGAGGGCAAACGCGTATTTGCAGAAGGGTCGCTGATAACACGCGACCGAGTTGGTACATACGCACCTACGTACGTATAACACAACTATATGCACTATAGACCACGAGACTCCAAGAGCCCACCTATGTTGGCCACGTACTCGCTATATCTATATCTATATCTATATCTATTTCTATGTCTATATCTATATCTATCTATATATATAGATATAGATATAGATATCTATATCTATCTATATATATAGATATAGATATAGATATAGATAGATATTGATATATATTGATATATATAGATATATAGATATATATAGATATAGATCTAAATATAGATATAGATATAGATATAGATATATAAATAGATATAAATATAGATATAGATATAGATATAAATATAGATATAGATATGGATAGAGATATAGATATAGATAGAGATATAGATATATAGATATATATACATATATGTAGAGGAAGAGAGAGAGCAATAATATGTTATAGGTGAGTACACAACATAGTCGACGTTTTCTCATTCACTCATGTTTAACTCAATGCCGCTGTCTCTCGCTGGTACGTGAGAGTGCCACTGTCCATCTCTCTCTCTCTCTCTCTCTCTCTCTCTCTCTCTATTACTCTTTTTCTGTTCCTCTGTCTCTCTCACTCTCGTTCGGACAGAGCAAATATTAGTTCATTATCAAAAGTGCCAGCGAAAAGCCCACGCCGATGCTCTTGACTCGTATTATATGTAATGCCAACATAGGAAGGGATATTGCCCTTTTGAATTTAACCGCAGCAGTACGTACGAGTTTATTTAATGGATACATTTCCGGTTCGTCTTCCAATTTTTTTTTGTTTTTTTTTTCAGCTACCAGAGTCAACAAGCTTGCTCATTCGAATTTTAATTATTACCAAAATTTCCCATCATTCAATTTGAACGATTGAGGATAGGGGAGTCGAGTATAAAGAGCACGTGTCTGGGTGTATGTGTGTGTATGTGGTTGGGACTAGGTATGTGTGTTACTATGATGTATCGTAATGGAGAGAACGATTAATCGCTGTAATTAATTGTCGAGAGATCGATAGACACGGGACAAAGCATATTGGAGTGCGCTGCAATGTGTGCAGAAACGAAGAGAAAGTCCTGGGACGATCGAGAACCATAGAACCGATACGCCATCTCCTAGACAGGATAATGTCAAGCAATATGGACCACTTGAATATTTCGGACTTTTTAAATTTCTCATTCATTTTTAAATTCATCATTTATCAATAAATCCTAGACAATACTTTAAGAATTTGGAAAATCGATGAGTCCAATTTTAAAAATACTCAAAATTGACAATTTTCCACATTTCAAGTCATCAAAATTCTACAGATTATCAAAGTAAAGAATTATTTACCTGTAACGTTTATCAGTTATTAAAATAAGTAACAATAATAACAAAAAAACGTTCGGTAACGCATTTCTGCCAGAAGGATCGCCGTTGCGTTTATCGAGCTGGTTCATATTGCCCCACATTACGGCTTAGGATATAGAGGCATCATCCTGAGGAACGAGATAGCGACGATGCTTCTACGCTACAGCTGAGATCGCGAACAAACGTGGCTCACAGACGAGGAATCGCATGTCGCGAGGGCATAAATAAGAGTCTCTGGGAGCGAATGAACGGAGAACCCCCCTCTCCGAGAGATTCAATGCTCGCGTCTGTGTGGGTGTGCGATGGGGAAAGAAAGGAGAGGGAGGGGAGACGACAATGTGGCAAAAGGACGAAGATCCCGTGGCTCTGTGCACATATATATTGCTAAGAGACACGGTACCTAATATACTGGAGTGTGTGGAGCGTCGAAGGGGGACCATTTAATAACAATATATCTTGGCCACCGCGCCACAACGGCGCTACACCACGAAACTATACCCGAGAAACGTTCAACGTTACATCCTACACTGTACGTGCGTTGTGTTACGTGCCTTAACTATAGTCGGATCCGCGAGTTGGTCACATTTGTTTTGGCTGATTTAGCGAAAGGAGACGGATGTTCGTAATTAAATTCTGGAATATGGAGCGTAGTACGAGAAGCAAAATAACACACGTTAGACAATGTTCGAGGAATAGAATTTTTTTTAACGGTGCAAAGAATTTGCTTGGCAATCAACGATCTTATTATTTTTAATTAGTACTATAAAAAAAATCAATTAAATCCGTTAATTGATTGATTAATTAGTGTATTAAGGAACGAAGAGATCGTTAACTTTGGTAGCGTTTAAAAATTTGAAAAAATTCTCGTAGAGAAAGAAAGAAATATGAAGAAGCAAGAAGACTCCGATTTTCCAGACATGGGCGTAGCCCCAGACTCGTTAGCTGTCTCAAAGGGTGTGAGGAGGTTGAATTCTATCGTATTAGTTATCAACGTTGGATCCCCGGTCACTTCCTGCCAATCAGTTTTCCGACGGCGATGAAAAAACAAAAAGAATCAAACTAACGAGATGTTACGTCGTTTTATCAAAGAACACAAGATTGTAAGAACGTGAGACGGAGAGGGAGAGAATTTTGACGAGAGCGTTGCCTCGCTAACGAGACTCCTGTTGCTGGCACAAAAATAATAATGATAAAAAAAAATGAGAAAAATATAGACGAGACGTGCATCGCCAATGATGACAATTTCACGGTACATTAGTGACCGGTGGGTGGAGCGAGGATCGAGTTTTTAAAGTGAGACTGACTCGAGTTCGTCCCGATGCACGTAGACACATGCTCACTCGTTCGCGCCTCTCAAACGGGACTAATTACGTCGTTAATTAATCATCATTTTGTCACCTCTCGTTCCTCGCCTCAGTCTTGTGCGCACGTGTGCGCGCATCTCCGCAGCACCCCCCCCCCCCCCCCCTGTCGGTGGCTTTTGGCATCGAGAGTCACCAGCTCTTTGGTCGCGTGGCTGAGTTTGCAGAGAGGAGCTAGCTAGCCTCGTTATTACCGACTTGTTATAATAAAATGCAGTCACCCTGGCACAACAAACGCCTCCTCCTTTCAGTTTGCAGTTCGTAACAACTCGTCCGCTAACCCTCGCACGGGTCTAATAGCAAACGAGAACAAATATCCCTCTTATCTCTCTGTCTCTCTTTCTCTCTCAACCCGTTTGCTTTTACTTTCCTCCCGGAGCGTGACAGACTTTACTTCCTAACGAGACGAAAATTAATGTTAGGAAGAATGTTTGGACATAGACGTCCGGAAACTTAAAACATTTAGTCACTCGGAAGGGTTGCGGAAATACAATATTGTTCACTCGACACTATCGGACGTTATTACGATACGATCGAAACGCCATCTGATGGTTAAATGTAAGAAAAGTTCAAGCCCTCTATCCATCGAATCGAGAATTTCTATAGGAATTTAATTGGAATCTTTTTCTAGTGACAAACGACGTGTCGTTGACGACGTCGCGTCGTTGAACCGTCAGGTGGCGCCACAAAGGCTTCGAGACCCTCGTGACTCGAAGCACTTGTAGCGCCATCTGACGGCCATCCTACTACCTCGTACAGGGACAATTTCATACGCGAGGATGACGAGCGACGTCACACCTAAATATTAGACGACGTGATGAAAAGCCCGACAACAAAAGGGCAAGAGCGAACGAGGCAACCTTCGGGAACGCGTACAACGAGTATGCCCCATAGCCCGCGAGAAGAAGCAACGGTGAGCAAACCAGCCGACAGAGAAGTTTACGAGTCGAGAGATTTACCGTTCGTGTAACAAGTGCGTTAACGCTCCTTCGGGGCGCTCGCGACGCGTAGCTACCGGTCCCCGGTTTTATATCACTTTTCATTAGCTATGAACATTAATCTGTCTTCCAGTACCCCGCGTGGCCATAGCCCAGAGGCTTCGGCAGCTAGTACAACACTCTTGCTTCCTTCGTCTTATTTCATGTTCCTGTCGAAGGGCTGGTACATCGTAATATGCCGCAATTTCTTACGCATTTCTCCTGGAAATTTAAAAAAAGAAAGAGTAAAAGTCCTTCGAACAAAATTCGAGCGACTTCGCCATTTTTGTGAATAAATTATCAAAATCTCCCGTGACGTAACGGATCAAATTTCGCGTCAGGACACTTGGATTCCTTGAAAAGGATAATTCGTCCGAGGGTCATCGACGATATGTTCCAATCGATAGAGCCAATGGCGATTCGATAATGGCTTCGTAGAAAGGATCGACCTTTCTTTAGGTACTTTAATCGGGTAACGAAAAAAGGGCCTTCGACCCTATAAAATATTTATATACGTATGACGGTCAATCCTGTCTCGCACGCGATCTCGAATCCTTTCGTATTCCCCAGGTGAAATGTCGGGAGGACTGATTGACTCTTGATGGAGAAAAAAGGATACCACGTATCCTTCGCTTAATTGTCCCAAAATCCTTCGGGAATCGATCTGTGTCGATCCATGAAAGGTTTTTAAACAGACGGATTTACAAAACTGAGGAACTTTGCATAATCGATCGGGCAATCCCGAGTCTCGATCGTAGGCATCGAAAATTAAAATCGTGCCAGACGGATCAGGTAGATGTTTTGTCGAATCGCAGTGTCCTCGGGCGATTGTTCGATCCAACGATTCGAGTTTTTTTATTTTACTTTTTTTTCCATCTCGTCTTCTCTATTCGATTATCAAGCCGTTATTTTATCCACGCGCCGATAATTGATTCAAGTTTTCGTCCCAGCTCGAGGAAAGGACCTCTTCCTGCGCGCCCATGTGTCTCGTAAAAACCCGATGTTCCAATTCCTACATTCGCAAAAATCTCGCAGCCTCGTGTGAGATATTCCGACGTCTCGACGACGGTTAATTAACTCGGAGATATACGCGCGCGCGCTCATGAGAATTCGCTGACAAGCGAGAGAGCCGTTCTGAAACACGGAGCTTCCCGTCGCGGTATTAAACGCACAAACTCTCAAGGCGAAACGATGAGACTTCCTTCATGGTTTTTCGCGCATATTCTCTCGTGTGAGCCGCGAATCGTTCATAATTTATGCGCTTTTACATTCATAGCTGTCTTATCACGCGAAGCAGCTCGAGAAGAGGGTGGGACGAATTAAAACATCAAACAACGAGACGGTTCTGTCTTTTTCTTTAAAAACATAAAAACTCATTTCATTTCATTTTTGTAAAAATTGACATAAAGATTTACAAATTAGTCAAGAAAAACGCCCAGTCATTCGCTAAATCTGAATTAGTGAAAAATTGACTAATTCAATTAGTAAATGCATGTTCTACTGATGAAATAGTGATAAACGCATCGTTTCACTGATAGAATAGTAAAAAAATAGTAAATTAGGCTTACTAAAGCTAATTAGTAATACGATTGACTATTATTTAGTCAATACAGTTTACTAATTCATTAGTGACATTACACGATCACTAATCAATTAGTACAGGACTCAGCGATTGACCAATCACAGGCGCCAGCTACCGATCCGATACTTCCTTTGTTCTGCTATTGTGAAGTCGGAGGCGTCATTTTCTCACGTCCGTGAGTTCATGCGCAGTGCGAAACGGCGAATCTTATTTTATAAAAGTTTTAAGGGAAAAAGCAAAAAGTGTATGAACGTTTCGTTTTCTCGTCGGTACGTATGAGATTATTACATATTATTCACGCGAAGAATTACAATCGACTGGTGCATGAACATATCAGCTGTGCTGACTACTAATTGTATAGTCAAATTTTACAAATTTTTATACCGTTCATTTTTGACTAACGTATTAGTGATTTTTCACTAATCATTAGTGACCCATTTTTCGCTAAATGAATTATCAAAATATGACAAAAATTTAGTGAAATTTCACTAATTCAGATTTAGAGTAGATTTTTGACTAATCGAATTAGTGATTTTGCACTAATCATTAGTGACCCACTTTTCGCTAAATGAATTAGTAAGATATGACTAAAATTTAGTGACATTTCACTAATTCAGATTTAGAGTAGATTTTTGACTAATCGAATTAGTGATTTTGCACTAATCATTAGTGACCCACTTTTCGCTAAATGAATTAGTAAAATCTGACGGAAAATTTAGTGATATTTCACTAATTCGGATTTAGAGAGCACGTGACTTCTTTATCTTCCCTACGTCGACTTGACACCAATGGACCAAAATATTGAAATTTCGTCCTCGTTGAATAACGTCCCACCCAGATTTGTTCTCTTATCTGAAAGAAACTTGTGTACCAGGCCGGATTGCGATTCGCAGAGACACGGGATTGCCATTGGTAAAGGTGTCGGAGCGCGGAAGATCGTGGCCTGGGCAAAACACGTGCGTGCGCGAAACCCTGCCGACAGTTCGCTTGTGAGCAATTAGCGTTCGGTAAAAGATAAAGGTACATAGGAGAACGGACGCGGCCCGCCACGCTATCCGACCCGACGATCAAGCCCAATGGGAATTAAAACAACTTCAGCGTTTTATATTCCACCGCGTATTATCGCGTGTGTCCGTGTCTGTGGCACTGGCGCAACCGTAATGAATTCTCTCTCCCTCGCTACGATTAATTCACTAAGATATGCAACATTCGATCTCGAACACGAGCAATTAATCCGCGGGAGCCTACGCGCGCCTTGAGAAAAACGGACGATTTCTTTTCATCGGCTGTTATCGTGTTCCTAGCACCTTTGCGAGGAATCTTTTTACGCTCGAAAGGTGTTGAAATCGATATTTCATTTATTCCTTCTTAAAAATCCTCGATCCGAGACTGTGGAAAGTAAACTTGGTGAAAAATTCAACTCGTTCGTGCTCGAGACGAAAGTAAATTGGCAAAAGGAAGCAAAATGGAAACGACCGCAAGAGAGCTCTCTCTCTCTTTCTTTCGGCTCGAAATCGCCGAGTTTAATGTTACTTTATATCGTGCCGCCGTCATATTTCTCCACCAATCACCGGGACGTTGCAAAAGAGACGCACAGTAGCCTTCTCGTTGAGATGTTCGCCGGGTATTTTGGACGAAAGGCCAAGCGCCCCATAAACATTGAGAGGGGAGGGAGAGATTGGAAGAACGATGAAGAACTGGCTCGTCCCGGACGGGGGGGGGGGGGGGGGGGGGGGGGGGGGGGAGTTGTTAAAGCATCGCGGTTCGATCGTCGTTCGCGGTGTGTAAGGCCGGTAGCGAATTTTCTGGACGAGAATCGAGCGAGGGAGAGAGAGAAAGAGAGGGCGAGTTAGAGAGGGGGAGGGAAGGGCAGAGAGAGAGAGAGAGAGAGAGATAAAAAATCGAAGTCGCGACACGGGTGATGATGACTAAAGGGGGAGAGGAAGAGACGAATAGGTAGGGGTGGGTTTTCTCCCTCGTTGTCATTTGCGGCGGCCTTGGCTCAACTTTATGAATATTATTTTCCAGGCAGATGTCTTTTCCGATAAGAAGACGCGCGTCGTCGCCTACGTAATTAATGACGTCTCGTCGCCAAGGATGGAAGGAGATCCGAGAAGGAAGAAAAAGATGAATGAAGGTGAGCGAAAGGGAGAAAAGAGAGAAACACTAGGTAAGGGAGGAAAGAAAAAAACACGAAACGATCGGACTATAACGCCGATGGCGCTGAGAAGAAAAAGAGCCAAGATGTATATTTCCCTGTAAGAGTGGGGGAAAGGGTGTACGTATTATGGATACGAAAGTTCTCTCCGATAAGAAACGAGCCCTCGGCACCAGTCGAGTTTCTCTCCAAGCGAGAGAGAAAGACGGGCCTCCTCTCGGGGTTGAGCGGAAGTACCAGCGACGTTTGGATGCTTGGAGGTATAACGACAATGAGCGCGTGAATTATGCCGGAATGACTAGGTACTTTTAAAGCCGGCAGGAAGCCGATATTAGCGGGAAGACTGGATGCATTGATATATATAGAAGCGACGAATAGGAAAGCCAAAACGAGCGACGTATTCGTTCTGTATGCTTACATCGCTGGAAGGAACCATTAATATTACTTACTTACGATGGCGAGTCTTGGCTCACCCTTCTCCGACTTGATGATAGGGCGCGCTTACGCGCGGAATTTTCCTTTATCCATGTACACAGGGTAGTCGATGTTTTATCGCATTTCGTACAAATATAAAGAATATTTTTAAAGGGCACAATTTTTTTTAAGGGTTGAAACACATCGGCTGGACAATTTTCGAACATCATGGTTTAGCCGGACAATTCTTGTTTCAACCCTCTCGGCTTTGTTGCCTAGAGCGATTCGCCGGAAGTTTGCGTCCTATCTTACCGGTTCAACATCCGGCGAAGGGTGAATCTTCGCAATGTTTGCCAGGGATTATGAGAGACAATGAATTAAATCGAGCCGATTATTAATCCCACAATGAGACAAGAGCGAGAAAGACAGAGAGAGAGAGAGAGAGGGGAGACTGAGGTTAAGAAAGAGCGAAAGGAGTAGGAGGGAGAGGGAATATCCGAGGGTGAATGCTTCGCGAATGGCTACAACCGCTCACTGCTGTTGGATCGAATCCGAGGAGATCCGACGGAGTAGATTCATCGTCGTGTCAGTGTAACGGAATGAGAGAGGGCGCGGGGTCGCTCGCGTGTTTAATGAACCTCCCCGAACGCAAAACGTCCGTGAATCCTTCCTTTCGAAAGGATTTAATTAACCGAAACACTCTTCTCGACCTTTCTCTATCTCGCTTCTGATAGACGGAATGAACGAGACAAAGAGAGTGGCGAGAAGGGTGAGTGGAGAGAGAAATCTCCGAGCACGATAAATAACACGCTGGAAATTTGACTGTAAAGCCACACCGAGAGTCCAGAGCCGGTTGAATTTAGCCCACGTGAAACGAAAGCACGGGACCTAAAACGCGCGAAACGGATTAGCATAAACAAATCATCGGGATTAGAAGGACCGCGCGTGCGCGCGCAGTCGAGAGAAAGAAGAACGAGAGAAATCGAGTCAGCTTGTAAAATCAAAAGGACAAACAATTAATAACCCCCGAGGGTGGTTCGCACGAGCCTGAGCCAGGAATGCCAACGATTAATCAGAATTTAACTCGGAGTTAAATACTCCCGAGGTATGGCGCCCTCTAACGCGCATCGGCCAGAGTTATAACCCACGAGCCGTTTGTCTCGGTGTACGAGGGACGTTGCGACGTTGTATACATATATATATACGGGAAAGAAAAGGTTAGAGGGTTGGAAGAGAAAGAGAGAGTCTCGCGAAACGGGCTTGCCCGGGATAAACAAAAGGTTTACATCAGTGTCAGTCGCAACAAGTCCGATTTCGTCTAGGGCACGTCAGCCATGAATATTCACCGGGCGTGCGATTCTCGCGTTTCGAAACCCGTCCCTTTTCGCACCCCCTCCATCCACCCGATTTACGTCGTATATCGCACCGGGCACTGTCCAGCGTAAAATCCAACCCCCCGCTTCCAACACCGAGCAACGGTTCCTCTCGCTCCATGGTTCCTCCATGCGACCAATCCCTCCACCTCTTTCTCACCGTGGTGGCGTTCCACCCTCGCCCGTCGTCCCGTCGAACAAACGCGGGGCAAACCGTTCATCGAACGGTGCGACCAGCAGTCGCGGCGCGCGGAGTCAAAGGCTGAAATCACAATACGCGTTTGTCCGGTTGACGAAGCCGCGTGGGTTCGCTAAAAGCAAATAGAGATAGAGAGCACGGAGAGTGCAAATCGACCGGAGGGGTTGAAACGAACGACGGACGTAGAAAGTGAGAGAGGGTTGCCGAGCGTGGTTTATAACGTATATACCTATATATATCAACGATAGGGTTGTATATCGCATAGTGGCCAGTGGTCATTGCCTTTGAATTGGAAATTACGTTTTCAACCGGTTCAAGTGTCGATTCCATCCCTCATCTCCCTTTCTCTCGCGCTTTTGTCGAACGGTCACGGTTCTCGACGCGCATTTTCCACCCCCGCATTAACGCCTTCGACTCTCTCCTCACCACCTTATCGAAATTGCATCCCGTCGTGTTCCACCCTCGCGCTTTACCTTTATTCTCTACAAATTCTCATTTCTACGACCCTTCGCACATATGGATATTTCTTCTTTATTCCAATGGAATTCACGATCACGGGCAGGAAATCATCACTCGCAATCGAATCTTTTTTTATTCGCTAGGAAAAGGTCGTTTGACACTTGGAAATGCTCTGGAACGACCTCTCACTGCCCAGTAAAGCCAGGATTATCTTCAAGAGGTGGATGTTTTCCGTAACGAACCCTTTTTCAAAACCGCAAGAGCGTTGCAAATCTCGAAAGCTCCGGCGTCCACATCTAGAACATTTCGTTAGAAATCGTAGTGGGAAAAGAGAGAGAGACGCGTGTAGATATAGAGCCTCGCATTTGCCTGTGGCTTGATGCGGGCGCAACAGAGTCGTGGAGAGAGGGGTCGAGGATTCGAATGATTTAATCCCCGAATGATGGACGGGCACGTCGCGACGATGATCTGCGTCCCGTGAAGTGACAAGTGGTTAGGATCACGGGGTTACCTCGTGCCTCGTGCCTCGGGCTGGGTACCGCGGGGATGATCGCAAGCCCGCGCGTAGGCACGACACGCTGATGGCGAAGAGGCAGTGGGAGGGTGAATGTTGGTTTCCATCGTCGATGGGTTTGGGCTGTTAGGGACGCGAATCGAGAACGGTGAGGGCAATCCGCGAGCGATCAAGCTCCGTGTGTGTTCAAACACCCTCGAACCCCCTCGAACAGTTTTGGAGAAGGAGGGGTAGGATGGAAGCCACCGGAGGCTTGTGGAATACACCAAGAGCTGGTACAGCGTGGAGAAGCCCGCGACGAGGACGAAACGTACAAATCATGTTGGCATTACCCCGTCAAGCTTCGCGCTGGCTCGACTCGACCCGTCGACCGGCTCGAACCACCGGAAACTCGATGCTGACGGTAATACTGATTTATAGGAAGTGCAACCCAACGGACACACACGCGTGGCACAAACACGTCGAGCCGACGACGAGAGAGAGAGAGATGCGTTCAACGTTGCATCGCGAACGGCCCGGCTGGCTATCTCGGCGTTAGTATTTTATTTTGCCTCTGGTACAGGGTGGTAAGCGCCAACCCCCATGAAAATCAACCCTGTACAGACATAGGAGCGGTACGTACAGCCGGGGATACAACCAATTTTTCGGCTAATTGGGAATTATGATCGGCGCTACCGTTTTCCTGTACCGGGTACGCGAGCGATAAACGATAGCGTTGCAACTCGAAAATTTGGGGCGGTTTTACAGTGCCCCGTGTCCTATATGCACCGATGCATTTTAGAACGGGCGGGGTGGCCTGTCAAGCAGCGGGGAATTAACGGAATCAGCTCGTAGGTAGGAGGGGACTTTGCGGCCTGACAAAATGTTCGATACGTGTTGAGCATCGATGTGTTGTGTAAAATGCATCGGTATTTACGATTATCGATCTTTTGTTTTTTCATCTCTCGATTTTATTAAAATTTATTGCTTCCACGTTGTCACTTACCTTTCAAGGTGCTTAACGATATCCTCGTATGCGGCTCGGCAGTTTTCCCACACGTGACCCGATCTGTGAACACGGAAAAGGAACGTATGAATTTGCCGTCACTTGGATTAAAAACAAGAATAGATTTTTTTGGGTAAGTCAAAATACAAGACGAGACGGAAAAGACGGTTGATTGAGACTTCTCGTTAATGCCCCGACTCAACCTTATGCACGAAATTTGGTTTCGAGACAGACGGTTGTCCCTTCGATCGATTGGCAACGATGGAAATTGAAGGCTTTGAAGTTGTTGATTAAGAAAAAAGAAGAAAAAGGAAAGTAAACCATGGATCATCCTCAGGAAAAAGTCGCAAATTAATCCGCCTAAGCAATCGCAAAAGAGCGAGTGTCACTCTCCTACACTGGTGTACTTCTCCCCGTATATCGAATGAAGAGACCTTCGTAAGGGATGAAATTTCCGATGAGGGTGTTTTTTCAAGGGTAGCAAGGGTAACTGGGATAGAATCTCGCGAGAGTATTTATTTAGCGGAAAATGGATGGGCAGTGTGGTTCTCTTCGCTCCAAAGGTCTAGAGAGAGAGAGAGAGAGAGAGAGAGAGAGAGAGAGAGAGAGAGAGAGAGAGAGGAGGTTGGGAAAGTAGGGTTGGAAGGAACGAAAAACTAAGGCCGTGCGTGTACCAAAAGCTTGGGACGAAACATGAAGAAGAAACGAGATGCGAAAGTATAACTATAAGCGTATATTTCGAAAAGAGAAAGATAGAAGAAAGACTGAACGAAAAGTGTGGCTAAGGGTGGGTCGGGGGATGCTGGAGGATAGTGGTACAGAAAGCAAAGCAGGCAAACCGGGGATGGGGTTGCGTTGAATTAATCATATTCCGGTGTTTGTCGTAGCACCCCCTTCCAGACGTAATCCGTCTTACCTCTCGATTTCTCGCTTCTCTCTCTCTCTCCCACCTCCACCCCCTCTCTCTCTCTCTGTCTCTTCACCAGATAGATTTGCATTTTAATTAAAAGCAAAGCGCTGAAATCATAATGCGGAACGTGCGGTGACGCCTTCTCATCGTTATTAACGTTAGGCACATGGGATATACCGTATATAAACATCAAATAGATGCGTGATGGATCCCGACGACCCTTTTCCTTCGTCTCCAACAAAATCATCCCTCTTCCTGTTCCCCTCTCACCCCTCATCCCGGATCAATCAGTAGAAAAATATTATTCACAATCCATGAAGGTGACCTAGTTTTACTGAGGGCTGATGGGTGTAATTTTCCGGTTCCATACGCTTCGATACGTAATCAGAAGGGTGTCATCATCGATTTTGAAACTAGCAGCGAATCGTGGCTTACGACGGACGTTAAAGGGTTGCTAGTCATCCGTAGAAATTTATATCGTTAAATAAATTTGTAAATTTACGTTCAAACCGTGGATCGTTAATTTGATTTGTGATTGATATTTTATTCTGTCATCAACGATAATGATGCGGAGTGAAAATCATATTTTCTTTATTCTACCGTAAAATTTGTCCAGGTTCTAGAAAAGTTCGAAGTGCAAGAAATCAGAGCAAAGATGCATCTCCCGTTACAACCCTCCGATTAGGGTGCAACGTGCACCCTACGAGCACCGGGTCGACGCGAGGGTCCGCGCGTTTTGTGTAATCCAATACGAGTAACGAACCGGGAGCGAGAAATTCGCGTTAAGGAAACAAACTTAACCGGTGGAAGTCGCCCAGGATGAGAAAGGGAGAGCGACAGAGAGTGAAAAAGGGAAATGCCCTAAGAAAAAGAGAGAGGGAGATAAAGCAAAATGAGAATAAGACGAAGCAGCGGAGAGAAAGATCAAGCAGTGTCGAGACCCCTCGGATTTCCACGGCTTCGCTCGTCTCTTCAAATCCTCTTAAAGTTGTATTCTTTTGGCCTCGTCTCCCCTCCAGAGATCACCGAGACTACGACAACGACGAAGCTCACCCCTCGCTTACAAGACGGTGTTACACACCACCCTCTTGCCTGCCACCCCTACTTCTTGGTCGTCACCTACGATATTCGACTCGCACGATACGCTATAGGTAGGAAATAAATAAATCCAATTTTTTATTGTGTCGAAAGATCAACTACTCACCCCCATCGCCATTAACCCGTTGTGCGACATATTTTTTATACCAATTCAAAAACTCGTTATTTCATTGTCTCGGTTATTTTTATCGATAGGAATGACAAATTTTATGTTGATGTCATGTAACGCATCGTCGATCTCAGCTCTTCTTAAACTTTCACTTATCCGACTTCCTGCCACGTGTGACCTCCTCGTGACCTTCGTACCAGTCAAATGATATTTAACTCTCATTGAAACCCAGTTAATTCGTAAAAGCAGGGCTACGACAACGACGTTCGACTGAAGGGTCTCCTCAACGCCTATTGCACTTGCCACTTTGAGTCGTACACGACGTAAGAAACTTCGCAAAGCTTTTCCAGGCAACGAGGCGCTCAGCTTCGAAAGTCGCGACACTCGCTCTATTCACCCTCACCCATCCCGCTCTCCATCTTGGCGAAAGATCGCTAAGGAGCCAAAGTTAATGAAAATGTTTCCCGCTGCGTCAGAGGCCTCGACATTTACTCATTTCCCGAGATATCATTAGCCACCCCCCTTTTTCATCCCTAGGAGCGTCGTTCGCCTCGTTCCCGAAGAGATTTTACATTTTAAGCCACGAAAACCTCGGTGAAAGCTCTTGAAAACTTTTCGTGCAAATCCATCAAGGTTTCGGTCGATGATTCAACGTGTTTTAGGGGTTGGAAAATATTTAGAAACTCGGGAATGTAGAAAATATTTAATTATTCTATCAATTTATGATCATTCGCTTTGTGAATAAAGTGTACCAACCTCGCGAGTGCCTCCATGTTGGTCATGTTCGGGTTGACTTTCAACCCTTGCTCGACTCGAGCTTGCACCTGTGCCTGCAGATGATGCGGGAGGCTAGCAGGCGACAGTATTGCCGTGTGTCCAGCACCAGGATGACCGCCAAGCTGCATGTATTGCATGTGACTCAGGTGTGTCGGTGGTTGGTTGTAGCCGTTCGCGAGTAGGGGTGATTTTTCCATTCTCGCGACGTCTGTAAAATAAGAAACAAAAATAAGGTAACGATTAGACGAAATTTAGCGAGACAAGAACAATATTGAAACGAGCGAGAGTTCGTTACTCGGTCGAATCGACGATAATATGTAAAGGGCGAGTCTAAAGTGAGGGGTAAGAGGGTGAAGATGGGGTGAGACCTGCGGTGGTCGAAGCTAAAGCGCGAGAGAGTCGAAGCTTTCGCGGGCTTGATGGATCGCCAGATCGCTTGACCAAATATCAATCGCACCGTGGCTCCTCGCGATGCTTCCACCCCCTCCCCTCGCATAATCTGCAACCCCCGATTTGCCTAGACTCTCGATGTTTGCCCATCGACTTAACGCGAGCTCGTTCCCTCGCTCGTCGCAAGAAATTCCAGCCACGTCGACGATAATTCACCACCTCGAAATTTCGTCATCATCGATCATCCCCTTAGTCGCGACAATACATCGAGAACAATATTCAACGAAATAAATCGAGTTAAAATAATAAGAATGAAATTTTTGTCGTTGTCGAATCTCACTTCGTCTCGTCCCAAAATTGGATGGAACCAACGGTGTAAGGAAAATATTGTCGCGATAATGCATGCCAAGTCACGTCGAATCTTCCGGCAACCCCCCGTTCCATCCCCTAGCCTGGTGAGTCGCGTCGCTCCAGCTCCGTCGTTTGTTATGCGAACGCCTCGTGTTCGACTGATAAGTCCTCTTTCGCCCTCGCGCTTCTGTTACGTGCGCGTCATCGATGCGAGGGGGGGAGGGAGCTTGCCATTTTCCATCCATAAACCGCTTCGATTTACCCCCAACCCTTCGATCGCGCAGCCAAATCCGTCTTTCATCCCTTCCCCGTTTCTAAATTCTTCCCTTTCTCCATATTTCACCGTGTGTGCTCCTACACACGATCACACACACGCACAAACACGCACACAGACACGAACGATCAAATATGAATTCGCTGTATTTCCGCTGGGTTCTTGTGAATACAAATGAGTTTGCAAATACGCGGTTCGGTAAACTCACCGCGTTCCCTCCATTCCCCCCTCTATCCCCACCTCCCCCCTCTCTCTGTTTTTTTTTCCTCCGGTCGAGATGTGAAATTGGCAGGTCCGCTTTTAATAACGCATCTTCTGGCAAAGCTCACGTACGTATACGATTTCTCTATAGTATTGCGAACGAACGTGTAGTAACCTGCTACACATATTCCCCAAAATCGTCCAGTTCGAATCTCGGCAAACGGTGGTCCGTCCATGTTTCACACACGGACGAGGGAGAGAGAGAAAGAGAGCAACGCGTCGTGCGGTGAAACAGTCGAACACCTTTTACCCCACCCAACCCATCACCAACACACTGGTCCTCGCCCCCCCCCCCCCCCCCCACTACACCCCTCGAGCTCTTTTTACCCCCACCACCATCCCGTCGATGTCTCGCCGCGGTCTCTCCGGTAGAAAGAGAGGCGCGTGTGTTCACGCGATGCCGCGTCCCGCGCTCCAACCACCGCACACACAGACACACTGACCACGCACGAGGAGCATCGGTAGAAGCGAGAGATCCTTCGCCACAAGAAGGATCGTCTCACTTTTTTATAAGAATCGCGCGAAAGAACTTGCCAACTTTGGCATTGCTGTCTGTCTCCGCTTTGTTTTTTCTACTTCTTTGTCAAGAATTTCAGGATCGAGGAAATTGTTCAATTCCCCGCGAGGCTCGAGATCGCTCGGGCTTATTTTTTGTTGGCGCAGGAATTCGTGTCACAGTTTAATGGCGAGATGACGCGTGAATCGACGATTCGAACTTGAAGAAAAAGAATGAAACTGGCGAAAGGGCAGAGAGTCGAAGACGTCGGTGTTTTTCGTTGCTGGAAAAAAAGAAGAGGTAAAGGACAAAAATCGTACTCGCTCGATGTGCCGAGAGAAGAATCGAGAGAAAGGAAGAAGAGCTAAAGAGAGAGAGAGAGAGAGAGAGAGAGCCTATTCATTACAAATTATCTAAATGGCAGTGATTTCGGTGGACCGGCTGGGCCGTTTGACGAATAAGTGGTGGGTTCGCGAATCCTCGGTCGTTGGCAGCGGTCGCCATTCGCCCTCTTAACGTCGGGACCCGCGGGTACCACTCGGCGTCATGACAAATCGTGCGATATCCGAAACTCGATTCATTCGAATTGGGAACCACTGGCTCGGCTCTCCCTCTCTCTCAGTCTCTCTTCGGGGCCCCCATGACCGGCCCTAAAATTGGACTTATTACAACTTATAGAGCGCGATTTGAACGCTCCGCTCAATAACATACATTATCCCCAATCCATATGATTTAATGAAATCCCTCTAAACACTCCACTTATTAGCCTCGGTCCTTCTCGCGCCCGTACCCTCGCGTCCCTACTCTGCCCTATAAAATATCCATATACGTATACACGAGTAAACGGGTACACGATACACACCCCACGACCGTACGATATTACAGATGCTAGCGTGTACGAAGCCATCTCTGATCCATCGTGCACCCCCCCCCCTCCCTCCCGATTGTCGAGAGATCGAGTTTTCGAATCCGCGCCCGTTAGTGAATCGGCCCATCTCCCGACTTTGATCCGTATCGCGAAAAGTGCCGTGTATCGAATATCGTCGTTCTTCAATGGCCGAACGCGCATGAAACTGTTCGTACCTCCGGTTCGAAGAAGGGATGTAAAGAGGAGTTTCGAAATATTCAACCCCCTTCGCGTCTCGTTGCGAAAAAAAGCAAATTTCTTTGGAGAACGATACGAGAAAAATGGCGTAAGCCGTGAATTTTTCCCCACGTCTCTCTCTCTCTCTCTCTCTCTCTCTTTCTCCAATCATCGTTCCGTATAATGTAGTGGGGATGCACGAGGGGTGGTAAACAAGAACACGCGAAATGGGTGCGAGCGACGATAAAACACAATTTGAGCTAAAGACTTGGACTCCCGTAACCTCCCCCGATAGTGAAGGCGAGTGCGAGAGTAAGAGAGGCGAATGGATGGAAAGAACGAAAGAGAGGAAGAAAGAAACAGAGATAGAAGTGATGGCGGAGAACGGATCACCCGTTCTTCGGGGTGAACCAGCACCCGGCCGTTCCTGCGTCTCCCCCCCGCCCCGCTCCGTTCGCAAGCTGATGAGGTGACAACCCATAATTATACAGACCGCTTTCTGTCTGGGCTGACTCTCTCCACTCCCCCTCTCCCCCCACCATCCCTTCTCGCTCTCTGTCTCTCCGCAGTGGCATGCGGAGACCTCTTCGAGGATAGCTATGCGAGGAAGATGACCGGAGCCTCACCCAACCAACGTCCAAAGGAACTCACTCCACATAGACATCTTTCCAAAGTTCGTCCATCTCTCTCCCTCTCTCTTTCTCTTCATCTCGACTTGACTCGTTTTCGAGCTCACGACTCTCATTCTTCGTCCATCTCACCTCCGTCTTGTTCTCTTCATTCTTATATGCACTCGTACGTCTCGTCCGCTGACTCCGATCCTATACGGTCCGTGTGTAGCAACAAGAGATGACTCTCGACGCTACTTCATCGACCCCAAGCTCCCTTCTCCCTCTCCTCGCGTTCGTGTTAATTACAAAACGCGGGAATATAAATTGCTCGTTCTAAATGAGATAGAAAGACGATTCTCGTTCTAACGTTACGAAGAGAGAGAGACAAAGAGAGGGAGATAGATAGAGGGTTAATTATGCGAAAATCACTCAACGCCACAAGCGTTGCGAAGAAATAATATAAACTATTTTATGCGATGTTTGAATTTCCCTTTTACATTTATTCTCGAAGAATTTCGATAACTCGAGGTTTATGGAGATCGAATACGCCTGGTTGAACATGGCGAGGGTAAAAGGAAAAGGAACATCGTGTACAGGGAAAAAGATGACCCGTGGTCAAAAACGACGAGGCCCTTTTACCAAAATCCATCGCTCACGGCTGGCTCGTTCCTTTTCGACAACTTCTGACCGCACACCAGCGTCAATTTCCGGGGAACGAACCAGCCAGAATAAGACCGATGGAGGATTACATCTTTTCGCGTGGCTGCCTTCCGGTAAATAAAGCGTTAAGGGTGGAAAAGCGAAACAGAAAGAGACAGAGACGTATAGAAACAAGAAGGACGCACGAAGTGAAATTATTCGGAAAATCTGGCTCTTTGTTCCCCAAATGCCTTCAACCCATCCCCCCACCCTCTTCCCAGAACCATTGTTCTTACCGATCGGAGAACACACCGAATTACACCGTAGGTATTCGCAAAACAGCCCGAAGACGTCTGCGTGCTCGACTCATCCTCCCTACCCCGCAGTCAACCCCCGCCCCCTCCACCCGCTCCGCTCGACGCATGCGCACATGTTCGCATTTGCACGTGCGTAGACGACACGTGTGTGAACTTTTAGTCACGACGTGGAAGCCACCGCGTTCGGTTCTGGTAAGTCGAGCCTACCGCGGCAGTTTTCATGGCGATTCTCCATCTCGTCTCGTATATCCTCCTCGTTGTATATTCGAAGCGAACGAGAGGAACGAGACGAGACTCGTTGAAACGGAAGATGAATCCCTGCCAGAAAGACGCTCCACCCGCATCGTCGGCGATATCGAACCAACGTCACGATGCAAAGTTTCATCCACATGCACGGAGTCCGTTCGTGTGGACACGAAACTGCAACCACCGACACACGCTTTGCATGCGAACGCGTTGTGCGAAATGCACGCACGAGTCTCGAGGTATAGACTGCGTTTGGTATTGGGGCATGCATATAAACACACTGGCTATTGGTTGTGTACGAAGGAAGGCAACCGGGGGAAACACACAGTTTCGTGCACGAGGAATCCGGTTTTTCAAGTAATCGAGGAGAGGCCCCCAGAAGTGGAGAGGAATATACCAGGAGGATGGAGAACAGCAGCGCAACAGCAGCGAGCAGAAGCGGATTGAAGCGACCGCGTATAGGCAGTTCTTGGGCTCGAGACCAAGGGAGAATGAGAAAGAGAGAGAGAGAGAATGGAGCGAAGAGCGCGAGGTATCGAACGGTCGAGCGAACACCTCACCCATTGCCGCGTCGTTTCTTGCCAGTTGAGAAGGTGGGCAAGGAGAAGAGAGACGGCGCCTTGGGCTCTCCCTCGCTCTCTCTTGCTCTTACCTTCGATCTCTTTCTGCTCCTTTCAGCCGGTAGTAGTTTTGCTCTTTCTTCTTCTTCTTCCTCCTCCTCCTCCTCCTCTTCTTCTTCCGAGGGGCTTTCTTCAGCCATCGCATCCCACTCCCCACTCTCCCTCTCTCTCTCTCTCTCCCTCTCTCTTCGAACTCAAGAAGAAGATGAAGAAAAGGACGAGGCATTGAAGTATTGAGACATAGGTACGTTACGGCCGATAAATAGAAGCAGAACCAGCGAATAAGCGAGGAAAGAAGAGGCATAGAGCGAGTAGCGGCATCAACGAAGCAACCAATCTTCCACTCATGGGCAGCCCTCTTTCCTATAACGACAATATAAAGTCTCTTCGTGAAGACTCCGGTTTCTTTAACCCGCGACTCCGATCCTTGTACCATTTCGCTCCTCTCTCTCTCTCTCGTCATTTTTCTAGCGCCTCGATCGTTTCATCTCTCCCTAGATGCAACGCGTACCACGAAGAGAAAGAGACAGAGAAAAACCTTTCGTCCTTCCTTATATCGCCAGTTTCTTTAAGCACGGTACGCTTCCACTCGCCTATCTTCCTACCGACGTGTTATAGCACGCGGTGGATGTAACAACTATACAACACCGACACGGTATTTGTTCTCCGGAGAAAGAGAGAGGCTCGACGTCGGTGGTGATGGGGCGCGAGACCAGGGTCTCCGTTCTCGTCCTCTCGCTGATGGTCGTTCGAGCGCATCATCCAAGGGCAGTAAACCGTTTGATATATAGTCGAAGCTTTTTAGAGTTCTGTCAGCCACGCCCACAATCAACCTTAGTATTATTTACACTCCTCGTGCGCGCGCGAACGTTTCTTCTCGTACGCTCTCGCGTATCTTCGTTCTCTCCACACTTCGCGATATATAAAAGTGTGTGTCTGTGTATATCATTGTCGAGTTTAAGGTTTTTTCGCGTCTTTGTCTTTTGATCAGTTTGTCTCCGAAACGAACTTTGTCTCGGCTTCTCCGACTCTTTTTTTTGCTAGTCGAACAATCTACCTCGAACGATGCAAATTTATTCGAAAATGGCCACTTAAGAAAATTTGACTTTTTTATTGTAATCTTCATCCCTCGCTCGAACCGACCGGCTGTTCCATTCTAATCTTCCTTCTTGGGGTTACAGAATCGTTCCTAGGTCCGAGGCATAGTCGGGATTTTTGTCGAAAATTATAGTTCGTTCTGGCGAATTAACTATTTTCGAGGTTGCTATTTTGTAGTGATGAGTCGAGGGGGATGAGGGCGCCTTTTTTGATTCGGGGGTTTCGCATCGGGCGTTATCACAAAAGGAGCCAAGCTGCGCATCGCTATACGCGAGACAAAATCATTGGTTTGAGAAAAAAAAAACAAGGAAAATACGTCTGCATATTTTATGCAATAAATGATGAGAGCGACGTCTCGGATTTTTATATTCTTCATTCCCTCGATCGTTCGCTTTACATTTGCATGATGCGTATTCTCGTCTGGCCCATGCCTCGAGTTCGACAATATAAATAATGTTTATTAAACCATTGTCTTAAATTCCAAAATATAAATTCCTCTTTCTCCGTTAACTTTTGAAAATTTGTAAAAGTCTCGATAATTTTCAAACTGAAAGGACGAGGGATATTATTATGACGTCGTAGCAAACATCACGGACGGACGAACAATCGGACAAACATATTTTTTGACTGTTTCAATCATGAGGGCGAGGGTGGAAAAAGAGAAACATCCTTGGAGCAATGAACTATCTAAACGGAAGGGAAGGCATAAAAATGTAAGGGAAGAATCGAACACGGGGCTCCTCTCGCGGTAATCTCGAAGGTAAATCTTTCGTCGGGCTCTCGCGTTCGCGTATCAAGGGCAAAGATCGAAGTTTCTCTATCTCTCTCTCGCACTCATTCGTCGACATCGTTTTTCCGTACCATCTGCCCGTCGTAACACGGCAAATCTCTGGTCCAAACGGTGAGCGTACCGTGCGATCGCGTTCCAAGCGATAACTCGACATGCCTCGTGGTCGATACTTTTTCGACCCTGGTCCCGCAACATCGGTTAATCCGGTGCATAAACATTGTATTGTATTTCGCAGGGGATGCTTTCATTATATCATATTTCGTTATTAATATCTTCTGACTGACTGGGCGCCTTGGCTGCCTGCCGGGAGCAGGTAGGGCACTTTTGTCCATTCGACGTAACAGAAAACATATATATATACACAGAGTCGGTACCACGTGCTGACAGACGGCCCTTACCGGTTCTTTATTTTCTTTCTCTTTCGTCCTGCCTATCTCCCACAAAGGCCTCTCTCTTTTTAATAAGTATCTTTCCTCTATAAATATACACACAATATATACATATATACAGTCTGTATATTTATAGAGAAAAAAATAGATACATATATATGTGTGTGCGTGTGTGTGTGTGCGTGTGTATGAAAGACGCGAGGGTGAAAAAAGAAATTTGATCAACTGCGATTGAGTCCTTTTATTTTTCCCTTTCTCTGTCTCTCCATTATTCTACCTTCGCACCCCTTGTAATTTTATTGTCACTTGTCCAGCCAGAGTTCTCCCTTAGCCGCTCGTACGAGGGTCCGATCACGAGAAAATACACGATCATGCATCGAATCACAGGTCTGTCATTTGCAAACGTTTCGCTGCGTTTGTGCTACGGTCAAACAATTTTTTCCGCTCGTACGATATATGTATGTATACATATATTTACATATATGTGTATGCGCATGCCTCGTAGTTACAAGCCCTTCTCGGTCCGTACGTTTATGAAGTTTTTACGGTTGGCAGGTTTATGTCTTTTGATGGCGCCATATGAGTCCAACTGTTGAACGATTTAAAGCTCTCTCTCTCTCCCTCCCTTTTCTTTCTCCTCTCAAAGTATGAGAGAGTGAGAGAGTTTCTCTTCAAGCCCTCTCGCGAGCATTTGCGCTGCGGTGCACACTTCAATATATCTGGTACAACTAATAACACACATAGAAGCGGAACAAGGGGAGAGGACGTGAAAATGCTCCGGTTTTAAACCACGCTCTCCGTTCGCGCTAGAGAGCCAGGTCTCCGTTAGCCCCGCTCTCTTGCCGTGCTCCGCTCTGTGTTGTTGCATAATCCCGTGGTCGAAGCATCTGCGGCCATTGTTCATCGTTTTATGCGGTAATTAAAATAAAGAGCACGTATACCAACGCGAACGTTCTATATTCTGTGCTATCTGTCTCTCTTTCCCCTCCCTCTCTCTCTCTCTCCTCCTGCTCTCCTCCCTCTCTCTTTCTCTACCTTCCTCTCTCTCTCTCTCTGTCTTTCGCATTTCCCAGCTACGACATTACAATGTTCCTCTCCGAATGAATCTGCCTTGCACTCGGGCGAGAGTCCGTTTGACCAAGCACCTTCCTCCCAAATAAAAACTTCTCCTTCCATCCAGCAGGTGGATGTACTTTCCCTAGTTGAGAACATTCATCGATGCTGTTATTTACGACCCGAGGTTTCGAACTTTTGAATTTCAAAGTGTCTATAAAAAAATCCATAGAACGAGTATAAAAACATCAACGGTGTTCTCTCTAAATCTGAATTAGTGAAAAATTGACTAATTCAATTAGTAAATACATGTTCTACTGGTGAAATAGTGATAAACACACCGTTTCACTGATAGAATAGTCAACAAATAGTAAATTAGGCTTACTAAAGCTAATTAGTAATACGATTAACTATTATTTAGTCAATACAGTTTACTAATTGATTAGTGATATTACATGATCATTAATCAATTAGTACAGGACTCAGCGATCGACCAATCACAGGCGCCAGCTCCCGACCCGATACTTCGTTGTTCTGTCATTGTGATGTCGGAGACGTTATTTTCTCATGTCAGTGAGTTCATGCGCAGTGCGAAACGGCGAATCTTATTTTATAAAAGTTTTACGGGAAAAAGCAAAAAGTGTATGAACGTTTCGTTTTCTTGTCGGTACGTATGAGATTATTACATATTATTCACGCAAAGAATTACAATCGGCTGGTGCATGAACATGTCAGCTGTGCTGACTACTAATTGCGTAGTCAAATTTTACTAATTTTTATAGCGATCATTTTTGATTAATCGAATTAGTGATTTTTCACTAATCATTAGTGACTCACTTTTCGCTAAATGAATTAGTAAAATATAACTAAAATTTAGCAAAATTCCACTAATTCAGATTTAGAGAGTAGAAAAAATAGAAATGTAACTTTCCAAAATTCAAAAATATTAGCGAGCAACTACAAATCACTGCTCGAGTAGCCAATAGGAATTTAAAAAATCTCCGTACGAAAAATCCGCCGGATGAAAATGAATGGGAACAAAATAAAAAAAAAATGTACTCAATTCCCGGATAAACGCTCGACGTTGCACGTAACCGCGTGTCCGTTGTGTATCGCGCGAGGTGTGTGTATATACAGCGGGGAAACAGTTTTGCCGCCGGGAAAAAGAGAGTGAGAAATAGGGGATATTGAATCTGCCTTACGCCGGATGAAATTACACCTGTCCGTTGGTGCGATCTCGCGCCCACGAAACGAGAGAGAGAGAGGACGCGCTGGTTTTCGATCCGCCCGCGCGTGCGAAATGGAAAAACAAAACTGTCCAGAGAACCGGCGCGAAGGGGTTCGCGCGTTGATACAGTCGCTTGCGGCTTTCCCCCGCGTACCAAGAGACTTTTATACCTGATTTTTTAATTCCGCTGACCGTTCCAACTCACGCTCGCGTGTTTATGTATATACGTACAATTTTTATTTTATTTTCAACGTTGTTAACGCCGCGATGTTGCGGCTTTGCGCGTGTATTCGCTTACGAACGAAACGGAGACGATTCGCGGATTTTGTACCGGTGTGGTCCAAGTAAACGGATCCTCCACCCACTCGTAAACTCGTTGTACACGGGAGGAGTGAATCACAAAAATGACTATGGTTCCCGATTACTCTCCCTCTCTCCAGCTCGCTCTCAACCCTCGTCCTCTTTTTCCCTGCCACTTTACCCTCGTTCTCTCTCTCTCGCTCGATCCGTTTCTGGTTGGTATCTCGACGAGATTCGCCAGAGTTAATTGAGCTGTGTTACGGGGCGCACCGCTAACGAGTAAATCGTCGACGACTATGGTGAAACGAGTGAGTAAAAGAGAGGGAAGGAGGGCGTTCACGAAGAGGGATGAAATTCGGCCGAATTGTTTTTTCTCGCAACCTCATCCCCTTCTCACCTCCTCAACCCCTTCTCGTACAGTCACTCGAGCTCTATACAGATATATTAGGTGCTATAACGAAGAGCGCGGCTCGATTCGAGCGTCGCTTTAATCGCAGGAAATTGGCGGACATTTGGTGGCCACGCCGACCGGAGAGTTTTTCCACAACTCTGGCACGGTTCTCCGTCTCCTGACTCCTCCACCACTCGCTCTCCAGTTTTAGTCCACCGCTGCACGAATCTCCTTCTCTCTTTCTCTCTCGCTCATTCTCATTCTCGCATACACACGCGAGATCTCGGAAACTTTTTACGCTCACAGCTCTTCTCGTCTGTACTTGACTCGGTCCCGACCGGGAGTTGATAAAGCGAACACTTTTTTTCGAGCTAGAGATACTCGGGAACAAACTGTCGCATCGAGTCGCGCGAACCACCGATTAGCGTGGGTCGTTGGTGACGAAATAATTTTCACATCCGAGTCGATTAGTTTGGAGACGATTGAGATCGAAACAACGAATCTTTCTTACGTTTTCCATTCATTGTTCCTCCCTGTTTGATTTTTAAACCGAATCATAGACTTTGAGAGTCGAATGGCGAATAGAATGACGAGTAGGGTAATTAAAGCGTACTAAAAGTTTCGCCTGGCGTCGTCGTCTTCTCCCTCGCTCGAGCTAAAGTCGCGAGGGAACGAGCTCTTTGCGACGAGGAACGCGAAGAATTTATTGGCCGGGCGTGGTACTGCGCGTGTCGCGGTTTTTATGTCTCTTGGAACGAGCGCGTCTCTGTACATGCACGAGAGAGTCTCGATCTTTCGTATTTCAATCTCGCACGGGTCGTCGAGTTACATTGTGCAGTCTCGAGATTCAAGAATGTGATTTCGATTCAAAAAAGAAAATTCCAAAAAAAAAAACATTCTCGATACCCAGGAAATCAAATTCTTTGTTCAAGACTGAGTCCAAACATCCCACGAACTGTCTTATCAACTCCCTTAACAAAAAAAAACAAACCCTCGTTCCTCCGTTTCCCAAAAAAAAATCACTTTTTCGAAATTCCCGGGCTTGAAAAACGTTTCAAAATATTCCAACCAACGCACCGACAGAAAAATATCTATACATTCCCGAACACAATTCCAACGCGACGATAGCTCTTTAATCCACGAACCGGACAGCGAATCGTCAGAGGAGGCGGCTACGGGAAGGCACTATTCAGCCGAGTCTCGACATTGATGTCTTCATTGTACGCGTCCCCTCTCCCATGTCATCGTGGGAGGGAGGGAGGGAGAGTGGAGAGAATGAGAGAATTGCACGAGGTGGGGAGAAATTCGTGTTTGCGTTGCAACGTGGCAAACAGCGAGAAATGCGAAAATTTCGGCGCGTCTGATTTACGGTTGGTCCATCTACACATACACGTATATATGTATATAAACACTGGAGGAGGGGGGATAGGGACAGGAAAGAGTGTGTTGGCTGGAGGGGGGAGGATGAGTGAGCAGTAAAGCCATAACAGTGTTACCAAAATGAAGAGGTTTAATGCGTGCACGCGGAACTGCCAACCAACGGCGGGTGGTTGGTCATCGCTGGTATGGTCAACACATATTTTTTTTTTCTATACATATATATACGTATAGTTTGGTTGACTGACTGCCTCTCGGTCTTTCGATGGTTTTGTATGTTGGTGCGTGTGCGCGTGCGTGCATGTATGTACGCGCGGACAACCGAGAGCCGCCGCCCGGGCCGGTTTTATTTTACCGGCTCTCTCGTAAAAACAATCAAGCGACGCGCCGACCCGACACACTAAACCTTGATTGTAACTGATGAGGATGAAACTGCAAGTGAGCGACGTAACTTTGCTGATGCTTTTTAGAACGATGCGAGTGTGCGTGTGATTTTTTGTACGCTCGCTCGCGCGTTCCCAACGACCAAAAGTTTTCAACAGGAAATTAAACGGAGCTGGCTGAAGTGGGAGGGGCACTTTGTTGTTTTTCTTTGTCTGTTTTTTTTATCTATTTATCAACGATATATACGCAACGTAGAGTGCAAAACTTTCGTGGAAAGGAGCGTTATAAAAACGTAACGGAGGATGGAAACGATGGAGAGTTTCGGTGATTGGATGATTGGTGTCTGATGGCGAATTCTTATCCAACGGAGATTCGTTAGTGAGACCGAGACGCACGTTCGAAGGACTCGAGACTCTACCTACGATGAATCTACCGTCCAGAATCAACCGGATATCGTCGATGAGAGAGGTAAAAAAATTTTTAAATTGAGTGTTTTTCCTAACGTCGACGATATTATCGTCGATATGTCCGCAATCCGGTCTAATGTACGCTATTTTCCGTTTTAGGAAGGAGAAGCGACGAGATCCGACCGCAAGGGGCTACCGCACATGGAATAATCTTCCTCGGTACGTATAGCTCAAACCACGGTTTCCCCAATTTGTTAATTACCTCACTCAAGACAGAGCCCTTCCTCTCCACGCCAGCTCGACCGCAATTTCGCGGCGGCGGAGATCGTCTCTGTCTCTCTCTCACTCTTTACTCGGTACGTAGAGAGCATCGCGGTCTGGTGAATTACTCCGTTACTACTGCCGGGACCGCAGCTACCCGCTTGTAATACGCACGCGATATACAATACATCTTGCTCGTACCGATGCTTTTTTGCACACTTTGGTTCCCGGACGTCAAAAAACGAGCAACCCGGCGTAACCAGCTCGATCCCTTTTTCAATCATTTTTTTCACCGGCGCTTATTGATCAAACTTCCCGTTTTCTAATTGAATTAATATCCTCGAAGTAACAAGAAAAATGTACTCGTAAATAAAATAAACAAATTATACAAAAATCATTGAATTCTGATAATTAATTTACAATTTTTTAATAATTTTTTTATTTCTACGACACTCTTTCTCTTCTTTCTTTTTATATTCTTTCTTTCCGATATTGTTCGACTCGTATAAAGCGAACATCCAGTGACGTACTTTACCTAATAAACGAAATGCGAAAGTAATAAAAAAAAAAAGAGAGAGAAAACTTCCTCGTTCGATACGTGCGAAGTGTAGGTGTTATTAGGCAAGATTTTATTGGTCAGGGAGGTCCAGGACAGCAACTATTATATACACTATACACATATACATGTACAATGTGCCATGCTTCGTCCTACGACTGCCAACAGTTAATCAATGCTTTTATGAGCATTCCCTCGATGTTGGTGGAGCGAGAGTGCGAGGGAACGGTCCACGCGTAGCCAACTTCTACCCACGAGTCTCTCTCTCTCTCTCTCTCTCTCTCTCTCTCTCTCTCTCTCTCGGTGAAGACCACGAGTGACCACTACAGTGACCAGTGAGTGAGTCGATCCCAGTACACACACGTGGTCCTGGACGAGCGACGGGTCATCCCATGTATCGACCCAATACATAGATATACGCCAAAATACGAGGAGACTAACACGAATAAACGCAAATTGGCTCAACGGTACTTTGTCGAAAATTCGAGCTATCTCACCCATCTACTCTTCGTCACCCTCGCGCTTTTCCAACCCCCCACCTCCCCCTTTCCTTTTCTCCTCTGCCTTTCCAACAGCACACTACCCTCCTTTTTCCCCATTCTGTTAAATAGCTGATTATACAGCGAATTTACGTTACTACACTGTTAGCCTGATGTAATTTAGCTCTGACGAATTTAACAACCCTGCTTCGAGCTATAATGTGGAATAGATTTTTTTATTTTATCGAGACGTCGCAAAAATTGCTATAAACGAGGTTCACGATCGAGGCAGATATTCTTGAGAATTGTTCAATGGAACAAAACAATTTTGAAGAAAAAAAAAAGAAAGAAATAAAACAATAATAAAAAAGATTGTATTATTTTTTTTCGAATTTTTGGAATTAACTTTTTCACGACGTGTATGAGCTGACTTTTGGTCGTCGCGTGGACATTATTGTTTATGCAATTACGGTGTGAATGCACGAGACGTCGCAACCGACAAGGAGAGGCCAAACGCATGACAGAAAAAATATTTGTGTTGCGTTTATCGTGAATATAACGAAGTCCAAAAAAAGCAAACGTCTATTTCTATGTCGCGTCGAAGGGGCGTATAATACGGGTTTTCGAGGCGATGGTAAGGAAAGCACGTATACCGGGTTACATTCTGCGCTCCTGGTTACGAGCTAAGTCGTGTTTGCACAGCGTGAGAACCCGTAGCTCTTTTTCCAACCGGTTCTATTTTCTTTTATTTTTATTTTTATTCACAACCACCAATTGGCTAACGATACGTATATTATTTTTTCCGCCACGTTGCATCAAAGTCCATGCTCGATAATCGAGAAATAATAAAAATGACGATTTTTCAAACTAAAAAACAATAATTCGGTGCAAAAAATATTGGAATTTTTTGGAAACTTGGGCCATGTCAATTTTTGAAACATCAACGTAATGGAAATATCGATGTAATTCGTTCGACTTCAACTAATCCAATTTTTCTTTCAAAATTATTGATAATTGACGTAAAACAGCGAAATTTTCTTTATTTTCTATTTTTCTTCACAATCATCAATTCGCTGACGTTACTATATTATTTTTTCCGCCGCGTTGCATCAAAATACACGCTTCGATCGTCGAAAATAATAAAAATGACAATTTTGAAAAGCAAAAAAAAAATATTCGGTGCAAAAAACATTGAAATTTTTTGGAAATTTGGGCCATGTGAATTTTCGAAACATCAGCGTAATGGAAATATCGATGTAACCCGCCCCAATTCAACCGATCAAATTTTTCTTTCAAAATTGTTGACAATTGACGTAAAACAGCGAAATTTTCGTTATTTTCGATTTTTCTTCACAACCACCAATTGGCTAACGTTACGTATATTATTTTTTCCGCCACCTTGCATAAAAATCCACGTTTTGATAATCGAAAAATAATAAAAATGACAATTTTGGAAAACCAAAAAAAATAATTTCGTGCAAAAAACATTGAAATTTTGTGAAAATTTGGGTCATGTAAATTTTCGAAACATCAGCGTAATGGAAATATCGATGTAACCTGCTCCAATTCAATCGATCAAATTGTCTTTCAAAATTATCGACAATCGACGTAAAACAGCGAAAGTCGAGCGTATACGCGTACCAAGTGAAACAATGATTCTGCTCGTGACCGTTGTCGATTCGCAACTAACACGAGTAACAATGTATCATGCCGAACTAGTGTAAATTCTCTCCGCGTTTAAAATACATTTACATCCCCCCGTTCGCTCGTCCCAACCCCCCATTCGCGCACGTAGATCGGGGCTATTTATTTTTCTCGTCACTTTTAATTTCGTTAGAGACAACACAGATGCGTATCGCGCTCCGATCCCGACTATAACGTACGCGCCCATTGTTCGACCCATTGTCCGTTACAACCCGTCAATGCGCACAGCGCCGTATTAATACCGCGCGATGCGCAAAAACTTCGCGAAACAACCCCCGCGAGTGTACACGCGATATCGAGATCGGATCTCGATCGTTCGATGTATTAATCGCGTTACACGAAAAACTCCCATTCATCCCAGAAACATTCACCCACATTAATAAATAAATTGAATTTTTTATCTTAATTTCGAAACGATCGTTATCACGTTGATTACATTTTTTTTCAGAAATCAAAAATCTTTACAAAATCTGTGAAAATTTGTCAATAATTTTAATAAAATGTCACGCACGATCGAACAATTTCAAATACCGATTTTATGAAATTGTTATCGTTGAAACGACGATCTGAAACCGTATAAACGTTAAACGAGTGTCACGCGAGGGGTGGAAAATTTATCAGAATTATTGAAACATCAATGACGTTGCGGGGTGAATTCGTATGGGAAATTAATGCGAGCAACAATCAAACGGGTGGAGCAATCATTTGCCGCTGTCACTGGACCGAACGCCAATGTTATGTGTACACTATATAGTCAGGAACAAACAGGGTTACCAATCGTAAAACAATTATACAATCATACGAACGTTCTATACGGCACAGAGATGGAGTAAGAGCGAGGTGCTCGAAAAAGAGAGAGAGAGAGGGGGAGAATGTGTGTCCGCGCAAAGTTTCGTAATTAATTTTCCACCGCTGGCAGTGCATTTGAACGTTTACCTCGCGACATATATAACCACCGTATCACCAAAAACGATACATACGCGACCGAGAGCCGAGGCATTAATTCGTTAGCATTCGGAGTTGAAACGCGTATTTGCTCGTAAAATTGGTGCCGTTCGGGTATACAGCCGACCCGACTATTTGCTCAAATAATTTCCTCGTCCGGTACACTGACACGACTACATCGAGTATATAACTGTGATCAATGTTGATATCCGGCACGTGGTCGAGCCCGTGGTTATGCACTTCTCTCTATAAGTTTAACTTTCCTTCTGATTTCAATTGAAATTCGATCGACAGCGATTCGAGACTTTTTGTAGTTCATGGCTCCATCAAATTTCCACTACAGTTTTCAAACCAAATCCATCAAAAGATTTGAACAAATTTCGAATTAAACCCAATAAGATTGTCCCAAAAATGTTCAAATCAAATCGAAACAAAATGAATAAAGGCTCTGCGATATTCCAGTCGGAGAAAAAAGCTTTGTAAAGTGGATTTTCAATCTACAGCGATTCGAGACTATTTGTAGCCCATGGCTCCATCAAATTTCCACTATAGTTTTCAAACTAAATCCATCAAAATATTTCTACAATTTTCAAATCAAACCCAACAACATTTTCCCAAAAATGTTCAAATCGAATCGAAACAAAATGAATAAAGGATCTGTGATATTCCAATCGGAGAAAAAAGCGTTGCAAAGTGGATTTTCAATCTACAGCGATTCGAGACTATTTGTAGCCCATGGCTCCATCAAATTTCCACTATAGTTTTCAAACTAAATCCATCAAAATATTTCTACAATTTTCAAATCAAACCCAACAACATTTTCCCAAAAATGTTCAAATCGAATCGAAACAAAATGAATAATCGATCGACGATAGTCCAGTTGGGAGAAGATCGCGTTGCAAACTGGAAGGGATAAACACCACGTGGCATAAGGTACTCGTCGAACACGAGGGGATGATTTCGGCTAAGGGTGGTAGTTGGAAAACAAGCTGCGAAATGGAGAGTGCGCCAATATATGGGATGAAAGAGCGTGTCCTGTTTCCGGCTGTGGTAAGTGATAGGATCCAGCCGGTATTCCATCGATAGAGTACACACACCCTCGCACAACCCCCCTCTTCGCCTACGTATATTCACAAGCTAGGCACGACCCGTTGGAGCTTCGTTGGTATGACTACCTATGGTCAAGGCACGAGGAGAGCGAGACCGCCACCGCAGAGGCCGCAACACCGGAGTGCAGTCGCAGTTAATTTGCTCACTCCAAGTGTGTTTGATTCCCCTAATTAATTGATTGGTAGGGTCACAGTGCGTCGATGCACCGGCAGCAACGGCAACAGCCCGCGTACGTACGGATGGCAGTAATCAAGTGTGCCGGCATAACGTGCGTTTACGCATATACCTACTCTGCCCACTGGTACTACACTCGCTTCATTTTCATCCGTGTATGCGTTTGTCCTATGTAAGCGAGTGTGTGTTACATCGTTCGAACAACCACCCCACTAGCCACGCTATATGTCAACCACTTGACGCATGGCTGACAGTTATATCCTTCGATCCGCATGATTTCCGGTCACCAAGATACGAACTCGATGTATTCTCTAGGCTACGGATTACATTCTACCGGCTTGATTAAATGACCCTTCCGTTTTTTTTTCATAAAAATATTGATTTAGGTATCTCTACTTTGATGACCCAATTACTTTTTAGCCAATTCGATACTTTACGTACTTTTTATTAACTGAAAACGTTCCCTCGATATTGATGCGAAGATTCAATTTTCAAGATTCAAACGCGTCCATAAGTACCAGCAAAGACTCAAGCTTGTTAGAAGTATTATCAATCATATTTGATGACAAATTTTGGGAAATCCTTGTTACCGAAACAAATCCGTCCATTCCATTGGCTTATATCGCGACTGTTTTCGAGAATCACTCAGGTCTGTTTACCACGCTTTGGCTCGGATTTTATCGTACTGAATGGCTCGGAAAACATTTAATGATATTTTCGTTTGTACAATTATAAATCTAATTAAAAGTAGGAAAAATTGTGAATATAAAAGATATCCTTACACTCACCGAGATGACCATTCTCGTAGTAGTCACCGTTGTCCATGCGATGCTTTTTGAGGGAATGCTGCGGATGATGTCCAGCAGCGGCAGCTAGGTGACTCGCTGCGAGGCTCAAACCAACAGAGGCTCGCTTCGGGGGTCTTCCTGGCCTGGAGCTGTGCAGTGGTAGAGAGTTACTGTGGTTAGAGACACCCGTCATCGAGGTAACGTCTTACCCCGAGCATCGCGGTTTCGCCGCTTACACGCTACTTTTTCATGTTTTCTTTTTTTTTCTTTCTTTCAAGCACGCATCTTTTTTGTGAGAATTGAATCGAGAGACGGAATTCGAGGGCCTACTTGATTAGTTCGATGTTGAAAAATACTCGAGACACTTCGATCTATCACTTTGAGTGCGCGGCATTGGCTTTACTCTCGACTCTTTGACGCTTTTCTCTCGTTCCGTCTCTTTCTCTGTCTCTCTCTCTCTCTTTCATTCTACCTGGTGGTACTGACGTTTCGAAATTTTTACGGACTTTTTTTTACCACCATTGACGAATCCGCGAAAATGAGATTGGTTCTAAGGGTCGTTAAGGGCTCTCACGTGCATGAGAAAAGCTGGGAAAGCTTACGAAACGCTTACTCTACTAATTTTCAAAACTTAACAACTAATTTTTTGTTCGTAGCAGTCTTATTTCTAAAATAAACGTAGTTTCGAGAACGAGACGACGATCGAGGCAGCAAAAATACATCAAACATTCCAAAAACTCACATTTAAAAAACTAAAAGTTGACAAATATCTCGATAAAACGCTTTTTTTATAATTCAAAAATCTTCCGATATCTCGATACAAAAAAAAGAATCTTCCTGCCGTCCGTAAGAGAATGAGTGCGTGTCTGAAACAAAAGCGAATGAGGGAGAAAGAGAAAGAGAGAGAGGGAGAGCAGCGAGAGGAGCGGCGGGTATGAGCAGAGATGTTCATTTTTCATAACGGCAGGCGCCAGTAAGGCGCTCTCGCACCAACGCTCATCCCCCTCTCCTTTCTCTCGCACGCACACAACGAGCCCCGAAAGATTCGGAGCACGCCCTCGCGGGCCTTCAACGCCGAATCCTTTTCCTCACGGACGTGATACAGTGCGAGAGGGAGAACCGACACGAAGAAGGAAGGAGGCCAAAAACGCGAGAAGGAACAACACCATTCGTTCGACCGAGAAAAAGTGTACAACCGACCAACTACCCTATACATATATATGTATATAATCGTACATATATAGCCATATATCTATATATATAACTTATACACAACATCGTTTCATTCTGGTTCTTATTTTCTCGCTCCCTCACTCTTGGCTCTCTCTCTTCGCCCTGGATATGGCACCGCGCCGAGACCCTTCGAAGGGTTCTCAGCTCGAAAAGTACCACCGAACCTTTTCACTCCGCGCGAGTTTGCGCGAGGGAACACGATCGTGTTCGGCCTTTTCGGGGAGCTTCTTCTTGCGAATGCGAACGTAAGAATCGAATTTGAGAACCCGCGTTCCACCACGGTAAGCGAGAGCAATCTCATAGTAGTCAGGACAGATTTGTAAATCTAATTTTTCATCCCGGCGTCTTCACCCCTAACCCCCCACCCACTTCCTCCCTCCCCCACTACCTTCACTTTTTTTGCCACTTGCTTTCTTTTCACCCCTCTCTTACTTTTATATTTACCTTCTGACTTTTCTCGCTCCACTTATCCTTCGCAAATAACATTTTGCTTTTCCGAATTTTTGCCGAATTTAACGTTATCGAACGAGTGGGATCGAATTTCGTTTTATGTATGGGAAAAACTTGACTTTTTCGTCTTCGACTGAATTTGAAACAAATAAAATTGTCGATAAAACTGTTGGAAATAAATAAATAAAAATATTGAATTACAGGTTTAAAATTTGTTTGTAAAACTTCGACCGCGTCAAAATTGTGTTGCCGAATTTAACGTTATCAAACGAGAGAGATCATATTTCATTTTGTATTGAAAAAACTTGAATTTTTGGTCTTCGACGAGAATTTCAAACAAGTCAGATTTTCTGTAAAACTGTTGGAAATAAATAAATAAAAATATTGAATTACAGGTTTAAAATTTATTTGTATAATTTCGACCGCGTCAAAATTGTGTTGCCGAATTTAACATTATGGACCGGGCGAGATCAAATTTTGTTTTGCATTGAAAAAACTTGACTTTTTGGTCTTCGACGAGAATTTCAAACAAGTCAGATTTTCTAGAAAACTGTTGGAAATAAATAAATTAAAATATTGAATTACAGGTTTAAAATTTATTTGTAAAACTTCGACCGCGTCAAAATTTTATTGCCGGATTTAACATTATCAAACGAGAGAGCTCAAATTTCATTTTATATTGAAAAAACTTGACTTTTTGGTCTTCGACGAGAATTTCAAACAAGTCAGATTTTTTATAAAACTGATAAAAAAAAAATATCGCATTACAGGTTTAAAATTTTTTTCATAAAATTTCGGCCGTGTGAAAACGTTGTTTTTATTTTAACGGCCGTTATAACTATACGGTAAAGTCGAAGCGTTTACTTTTGCTACGTACATCGCACGTCTTCTCTTCTCACCTTTTCAGCGGTTCCCACTTTCCTCGCTCTTTAATACGCACAGCTCGTGCGTTATATAGTCTCACTCACAAATCTCTTCGAGTCCAGGCGATTCTGAGACGACGCACGAACGAGCCTCACGCGGAGTTTTATACGTTCGAGGGAACGCTCCGGTAGACCGCGCACGAGTTCCTCGCGGCGTTGATCTCTTAAACCGCTTAGCTTCGGGTTACACCGAAAACAACAGCGCACTCTCTCTCTCTCTCTGAAAGACTCTTAGTCGCACGCATAATTCATCTATATATCTGTATAATAAAATAAACCGCACTTGTTTGAGTTTGATTTTTCGTACGAACGAGAGAAAAAAAAACCAAAAAAAAATCAAGAAATTTCTTTTTCTCTTATTTTCTCCGCACTTATTCGAACACCCGCGCCTCGAGAACGCGGCTCGCATTATCGTCATTATTATTGTTATCGTTAAATATGTATTTTTTAATTTTTTTTAAATTTTGTTTGATTTTTTGTTCTCTTGCGCGAGGCGCCGGGGCCTCCCATGCCGTTTCTTCTCGCTTCGAGGCATGATTTTTTAACACACCAGCGTGTATAAAGAACCGACGCGGGTTAACTAACCTTCCGCGAAATTGGCCAACCGAGCGACGATAATCCCCTCGCGCCTGGAAACGTCAATCTACGAAATCCTCGCTCCGCGGGATTGGCGAACGAACGAGAACGAGCCTCGCGATGAATGAATTAAACGATCACCCACAGAGCCATGTACGAATCTCCGTGAAAAAAAATCAGAAGCCCGAATATAAATGTATGTATGAGTTACATGCGCAAATTTATGAAAACTGCGTTACGTAAAAATTAAAAAAAAAAAGAAGACAAAATTTGCTCACAAATTGGGGAAAATAATTTTCATCAAAAGCAAATAAATTTAGATTTCGAACAAAATTTCATATTTCTCGGATGTGAAAGAAAACCTGGAGATAAATTCATAATTTTTTCGTACGAGAGAAAAATTGTAGAAAAATCGTAAAATTATATCACCGTCGATAAAACGAGGAAAAAAAGATCTAGCCAAGTGGGAAATCGCTCACAAATTGGGAAAATAATTTTCATCAAAAGCAAATAAATTTAGATTTCCTACAAATTTTCATATTTCTCGAATCTGAAAGAAAACCTGGAGATAAATTCATAATTTTTTCGTACGAGAGAAAAATTGTAGAAAAATCGTAAAATTATATCACCGTCGATAAAACGAGGAAAAAAAGATCTAGCCAAGTGGGAAATCGCTCACAAATTTGGGAAAATAATTTTCATTAAAAGGAAATAAATTTAGATTTCCTAAAAAATTTCATATTTCTCGGATGTGAAAGAAAACCTGGAGATAAATTCATAATTTTTTCGTACGAGAGAAAAATTGTAAAAAAATCGTAAAATTCTATCACCGTCGATAAAACGAGGAAAAAAAGATCTAGCCAAGTGGGAAATCGCTCACAAATTTGGGAAAATAATTTTCATTAAAAGCAAATAAATTTAGATTTCCTAAAAAATTTCATATTTCTCGGATGTGAAAGAAAACCTGGAGATAAATTCATAATTTTTTCGTACGAGAGAAAAATTGTAGAAAAATCGTAAAATTCTATCACCGTCGATAAAACGGGGAAAAAAAGATCTAGCCAAGTGGGAAATCGCGATAACGAGGTAAGGAGAGAAAAATCAAGAATAGAAAGAGAAAGATAACTCGAGACGAACGATATAATTCAACTGGTAACGATAAAAACGGTTGGCAACATGTAAAAGTCATAAAACGTTTGAAACATCGAGTGGCACGAACTGCTGGAAAATATCGTGAAATTCTCGCGAACGAATGATCTCTCGGTACGTTCGGGTCTGCGCAGAGGGAGATAATCGCATGTTTGCAGCAATAAATGGGCGTAAGATATCGAGTACGATTTGAGGAATTATTGAGGAATCGACGTTTCGTATATTAATGCCCTGGGGAAAACGACATATATATATATATGTATATTTATATATCTATATCTATATATCTATATATGTAAATGACTATACGAGTGATCGAGAGACTTTATTCACGTGCTGCCCTCCCCGGAAAACGTTTCGCTCGAGCACGTCGTTTATGCATTGCGCAACGAGACGAAAGACAGAAAGAGCGAAAGGGGGTGGGGGGGAGGGGGCAATTACACGGCTCGATTTGCATTCTTTATCGAGTTTCCTCTCGACCGACTGTACATACAGATCTGTACGGTGTTCTGTCATATTCATTTATATTTATATGCATATATGTATATATGTCACAAAGATATATACTTTGACAAGAGAGACGAGACCGGGACAACGCACACGCCCCAAAGATCGTGGATTTATCGAAGTCGCGCGATCTGAAAAACAGAGCGCGATTTTATCGAGAAACGAATGTTACATGGGACGTTCCGTGTCGAGTCGAAGTCAGGGTATAAAATAAGGTTTTTTTTTATAGTGAGTGCCTCATTAGAGATCATTTTTTTTAAGCAAACGCGATCAGCGAAGATACGATCGTGAAAAAAACGTGAGAAATCGAAAGTGGTAAATTTGGAAGTTTGAAAGTTAGGATTTTTGACCTTTTTTACATTGTTTTCGACCTTGTTGAAAATGTAATGATTGTTTTCTTATAGAAAGTGGCCCATAGAGGTAATTTTTTGAAGCAAATACGATCAGCGAAGATACGATCGATAAAAAAGTGAGAAATCGAAAGTTGAAAATTTATAAATTTGAAAGTTCGAATTTTTGACCTTTTTTACATTGTCTTTGACCTTGTTAAAAAAAGATTGATAGTTTTTTTATAGAAAGTGCCCCATAGAGATAATTCTTTGGAGCAAACGCGACCAGCGAAGATACGATCGTTAAAAAAGTGAGAAATCGAGAAGTCCGAAAGAGGGGAAAAACGTTTGTGCCCGTGTATCGGATCGCTCTGGGTGTTTCGCGGATTCTCGATCAAAAGTCCAGTGTTCGTTGCGTGTATAACCGACCGATTCCACGCGGGCCAGGTGTTGCCGCATGGACTCTCCTGCTACTCTCTCGCACGATCCGATCCTTTTTGTAACGGCCTTAATTATCGGCCGCGGTCTATCATGATATCGGCGCAATACACAGTCGATCGAAAGACGAGGAAACGTGCTCGAAGAAGAACAAGAAGCAACGGCAGTTCGAGGCCGAACAGCCGATGACCGATCGCGAAGTATCGAATCAAAGATATATCGAATTATATGTTCTAAGTCGAGCGATAGAGAAGAGGAGAGAAAGCATTTAAGATCGATAAACGATCGATCGATTTCATTCGTATTTTTTCCATGGGACAAGATTTTTTTTTATTCGAATATTATGAATTATTATTATCGAAACAAATTTGTTAATTTCAATTCGTAACTTGTGTTTATCGAATTTAATTATTTAAAATTGTAGATAAATGAAATGAAATTGGTGACATTCGAATTAGACATGGTGAATTATCTTTGGTGAATTATTTATTTTTGAAATAATTAATATTCACGATGAAATTAGAAGCACCTGGAGACAAAGAGGGACAGCGATAGAGAGAGAGAGAGGGAGAGAAAGAAACAAAAGAAACGAAACGTACAGAACAAGACGAAGAAGAGAAAAGGAGGAAATCCAGAAAAAGGTTTCGTCGAGCATGAGAGTTAAAGCTTGTGCAGCGAGAGATAATGACCTACCGCCTCGTTCGCGTGAATAATTCATGTTGGAAGAGAAAAAAATGCTCTCTGGATCGTTAAGCGGCTCGCAACGTCGATATATGCATATAACAAAGAACCTTACTCGAACGATAAAAAAAAACTTTCCATCTATTTCATTATTTATTCGGATAAAAATCATAAAATCAATGTTTCGATCATTGACGATCGATTTTTGAGAGTCGAGTCAAATTATGAGAAGAATCGCGCTCGAGAAAGTAAGCCATTGTTCGTTGTTGTAAAATTAACGATATGTGAGGAATAAATCACTCATCCGCACATACAAATATGTATGAAAAATTTCTTTCCCAATCTCCCTCCCTCTCTCTCTCTCTCTCTCTCTTTCTCTCTCTCTCTCTCTCTCTCTCTACATATATATAATATAAGATAATAATAATAAAATAATAATAACAATAATAACAATACTAAAATAAAAATATAAAAATATAATAATAAAATAATAAAAATATAATATAGATATATATATATTTATTTTATTATTGTTATTATTTTATTTTAAAAAGTTTATTATTATTATTATTTTTACAAAATAAAATTATGATATATGTATATCTATATTATATTTCTAATATAATAATAAAACATAATATACACATATATTTTTATTTTATTATAAAATATAATTATATTTTTATTTTATTATAAAATAAAAATATTAATAATATATAATAAAATATATATTAATTAATATTAATATATATTTATTATATTAATATAATTAATATTATTATATTATATTAATTAATATTAATAATGTATAAAAAAATATTATATAGATATATATAGATATATATATAGATCTATAGCTTATAGATTATATTTTTATTTTATTATTATAACATATATATATAAATAAAAATATAAATATATAGGAAAAAATATATTAGAAGAGCATCGCTGGTGGCAAAAGCGAGCACCCGCGCTTTCCACGGAAGCGAGCGCGCGCGTAATTAAGACAATTAAGGTACTCGCTATAAATCACACCGGTGCTCATCTACTTAGGCGATATCGGGATCGAGGATCTACACGCGTTCCGGCGAACGACCGTGCGCTCGATGCCAGACCTCTGATTTATGTTTAATCGTACTATTATATACACGGCCCATATATCTATATACATCTATATCTACGCCTATATATACATTTCGCCCACTTCTTTTTTTCACGATCTATACATATGCATATATATATATATTCACGATTCGATATCTTAAATCTGAATTTTTGTTGTTGCACGAGCGATGAGAATTTCACCTTTTTATCGTCTTGACATTGATACGAGAGAAACGAAAATGATTAATCGAGGAGAAGAACAAAAAGTGAGAGAAAGAAGAAAAAAAATGCATTTTTTTTTTAATGCCAAGGTTGTGTGTATAAGAGGGTTGGCGACGGGGGCGAACGATCCAGCAATCGGGAGGAACCATAAATTGTCAATTTCGAAGTCAATTTGCCCGGGCTTACCAATCGGCTGCCGGTTAATTTCAAGGTGAATTGTGTCCAATATGGGTATATTATTAATGGCTCACGAACAGAGGAATAGAGAGGGGTGCATGTGCAGTGTGCGTGTGTACAGACTCGAGAGGGTTGCAACCCCGTTTTCGCGCATTGCGCCCGCAAATCTATCGCTTCGGGCCCGAGCGAATGAACATATCGAATATGTCCATATTTCCTAAATGTAATATATATATGTATACCAGCTGGCACGTGTGTACCCGAGCTGTACAGACCGTACCGATTGCTCGGGATTAAATGTTTTCCAAGTATCGCGTATCTGTTCTCCGATTGAATTCGAAATTTTCGTAATATTGCAAAAAGATGAGATATTAATTAATTCGATGAGAATTAATCAACTTTGTGAGAAAATCGTATATTAATTAATTCGACGAATTAATTAAATCGAATTAATTAATCCCACGTCGAATCGAGAAAATTGAGAAGAAATATTCATCTTGTACAATAGAAAACAAATATCATTGTACAAAATCGAAACAAATCCAATGAGAATTTGTAAGTTTTCATTTTCACAGGATTTTTTGTGCTGACGAGTCTCAGCGAAACGCGTCGCTCTCGCGATAGCGCCGGAGGAATTTCGGGGAATGTGTGCAAGGAAATAAGCCTGGCTTTTGCCATCATCCTCTTTGTACGTTTCAAAAAAAAAGGAAAAGGAACAAACGAGAAAACGTAGAGGAGAAAGACAAGAGAGACGACTGTTCGGCGTGTCGCCACGTGTGCTCGAGTCGACCCTCGCGCGCACACTGTCCGAGATAGACGACCGTCTTATCTAATGAATTACGAGCTGGAAGGGGAAAAATATCCTTATCTCGTGACATCCTGGCTACCGGAGTTGCGCCGTGCAAATATTCACCTTGCCATTGAAAATATTCCTTGATATAAATATATATATGAAAGGGTGTGAGAATACACGAGCGACGAGAGAGAAGCAGGTGACTTGTCTCCGAAGTGAGAAAGAACGGGGGCTCGCGGAATTACATATGTATTATACTTATATTCTCCATATATACATATTTATATAATTATATTCCGACTTTTGCCTCGTATTTTAATTTAAAAAATCTCAACCAATGGCTCGATCTATTTTTTATTTCACGAGAAATTCAAACGATTTTTTCCTAATTAAATTTTCTTATCGAAGATCTACAATGAGGCGAAGATTATTCGAAGGCCGAATAATTTTTTTGGATTATTAATTTTTTTAAGACTATGTTCGTAACGGTTGTTTTGTTTCTGTAACGAATGGAATGAACGGTTTTTTTTCTCTTCTTATTCGTATTATCTATAAAAATTCGTTTCCACGCCTCGTTTGAGAAGCTCGGGCACACGCAAGACCGAATCGAAATCGTAGCGCGCGGGAGCGTGACACGAAGAAAAACATGTCCACCGAGCGCGAGAGTCACGGCTCATAAAATACCCTAGGATTCTGGAAGAGTTGGACAATCCCGAGTTACGTCTATTTGTTTTTTTTTCTCTCGTAAAAATATTCATTTCGCCAATTATTAAAATAAATAAAATTGTTGTCAATCACTAATGCTGAAAATTAGATTTATTCAATTAATTGTTATCTATTTGTTTGTTTTTCTTTCGATTTTTTGGGTCTTCTAACTCAATCATAAAAATCGTAACAAAAATTAATTTCGCCAATCATTAAAAAAAAAAAATTGTTGTCGATCGTTTCTTGGTAAAAATAAGTGTTTTAATTCAATCATAAAATCGTAAAAATATTTATTTCCCTAACCGTAAAAAATAAATAAAATTGTTGTAAATCGATTCGTGGTGAAAATGAGATTTGTTTAAAATAGCGATAAAATTAACGGACCGATTTTTAATTTATACCATAATATTGGTATTTGTCTTGTAATTTTGTTTAGAGATAAAAGAAAGATATTTTTGAATATTTTGATAATCGAGATATATGCAATTCCGGTTGAGAGTCACTGGAGCTGGGCAAGAGTGTTTCGAGCAGAGCAAGAGGGGTCGTTCCTACAGTCGAATTATCATCTCTCGGTAGTCCTGTCGTGGGTGAGTGTCGAGAGAGAGAGAGAGAGAGAGAGAGACAGATCGCGAGTCTGGCGTTCTATCCTTCGACCCCTCGAAGCCTCTCGTAAAGCTTCGTCGCATGCAATTCCCGTCATAACAACGACTTCAATTTTCGTCAAAAGACTTTTCGGGCGTCGATTTTACGTATATAGTATTCGGCGTCGTTTCACCCTGAAGAGCAAGCGCGAGAGAAAAAGAGAGAGAGAGAGAGAGAGATTGAAGCAAAAAAGCAAAAGCCACGACAGATATGCCTCGGCGTTTCCGGCCCTTTCGATTTCCCGCTTTATAAACTCGATTGCCAACGCGCGAAAATCCGATGTCTCTTATTTTCACCGCTTTCCCTCAAAGCCCCGATCTCTCCTCTCGTCTCGTGCGATATTTTCCAAATTATAAATTTTTACGACTCTCCTTTTTTTCTACTTTCTTTCTTGCTGCATATCGACCTTTCGACCAAACACTCTGTTCCCGATTGGATTTGTTCCGATTTCACACACGCACCGAGCGTGAATAAGGCCTTTCGATATCGCAGCAGCAATAAGCTACGACCCCCTTTGCCCAGCAAGTCGTACACACGAGCACAGAGGGGTTGAACTACTCTTCCCCGATAAAAAGCTCCGAGTTCATTCGAACTGGAAACGTTCTGGACCGGACGAATGGATTTTCCACGGACGAGAGAATCGATCAAACTCTATGAGACAAAACGATATAAAATTTTATCGCTCGCAGACGTAAGACCAAAAATACCAGAAAAAAAAAACAAATAATATTTCCTATGATTTTCCAACAAGTTATTAATAAATTGTAATAATAATAATTATTATTATTATATTATTATATCATTATATTATTATATTATTATATTATTATATTATTATATTATTATATTATTATATTATTATATTATTATATTATTATATTATTATATTATTATATTATTATATTATTATATTATTATATTGTTATATTATTATATTATTATATTATTATTATTATTATTATTATGATATTGGAATGTTAATCTTTTTTTTCCGAAGAAAATTATGTTTCACTTTTCGCGTTATTTAATTATTTTTATTATTATTGAGTCTCTTTGACATTGTATCACGTGGCACGGGAGGTAAAAGATTTTTCGTAGCAGAAAATTCATCGCATTAAAGTTTCTTCCACTGTCGGTGCACTCGAGTGGAAAAGCACAGCATGAAAAAGAAAAGAGAAATGAAGAGGATGAAGAAAACCTATCTCGGCAAGATTCGAACGTTGCAAGACGAAGAGAAGGAGCGCTATTAAACCCGATGCCTTTGCACCCTCGGCAACGAAAGATGCGAGCCCTCTATGTACTCGAGCGAGAGAGAGAAAGAAAGAAAGAGAGAGAGAGAGATAAAGAAAGATCCGAAAAAAAAGAATATTTTCTAATAACCACAATGTAAAGCTGGGGTGCGTTACACAAAAGAAATCTTTACGTGTTCTCTCCTCACGTTTCTGCTGGGGGGCAAAGAAAGAAGGAACGAGAAGAAAAAAAAAGAGAACGTTCGGAAAAAGGGGGCGAATTTTTTTTTTCAGTTCGAATATACGTAGCCATCTCGCAGGCGCGGACTTATCTCGGTAATATTGGATTAAAACTTATGCCTTCCACGGTCGCAATATGTTATTTTTATTGCTTGTGGCTTTGCATAATATTCCAGGGCATTGGGGGGTGAATCTCACGGTTGGCGGGGGTTGTAACGTCTAACGGGGCTAATTTTAATTTTTATTCCACCCCCTACCTTTTTTCAACTCCCCTCCCCCTCCACCTTCTTCGTCGATTCCTGTAGAGAGAGATGGGGGGAGGAGGACCAAGAGTGGGGGGTTGTATTACCATTTCATCGTCTAAGAGAGAGGGCCAAGAGCTTATTTATTTACGCTACGGGTCGTACGAGCGTTCTACTCGTCCGACCGAAATACTACGCGCAACGTTTGCTATTTTTTAACGTATCTCCGGTTTTATTTTTTTCTTGTATAAAACTCGAATAATAAATACATCGTGGTTAAACCGCGGCTCGGCTTTTTCGTTTTTTTTTCTTTCTCACGAAACGTTTTGACTTCCCACGATTAAACAGCAGGCGCACCGCGAATCGATGACGGAGACTCCGCGGTTGAAAAATAAGCCTCGCAGTGTGCGAATAACTCGAGAATGAAGAGATAGATCGTGAGGTGGGAGAGGACACGAGGGAATGTTTAGCTCGAGGGAAAATGAGAAGAGAAATTTTGAGCGAAAATTAGAGAAAATTATGAAAAAGAGAGAAAATAAAAGTAGGAGGGAGATAAATGTAATTATAATAAAAGAAAAAATAAGGGTGAGAAAGTAGGGATGAACGATTTAAAAAACCGGAAGAATTTCTGGGTTCAATTTCGTGGAACGTTCGTCCAGAGCAAAACACATCTCTATTACTCTGGACACGAACGCATGCGCATATAGAAATTTCTCTCTCTTATTTCTGTCACGTGATATCTGACGCTGCATGACCACACGCGATACGCGCGTTTTGCTTGAGAAAAAAGAAACGCGTATGGAGGTCCGCGAGAGAGAGAGAAAGTAAAAGAGAGGATAAAACTTAATTGAAAACTGTGGTCCAAATTGCCGGATCAGAAAAAGTTCGGTAGCTGGAAAGCCTCGTGCGCCCTCCCTGGGTGCTGTAAATCATCGATTCGTGACTGTGGGTGGTTAAGTAAAAGTGAGAATTTATGGACAATGATAGAAATGTTTGTTTTTTTTTGTAGCTTCGAAAACAATTTTTCCTCTCAACGACAATGGGGGAAAAAATTGATTTATTTTGATAAGCTTTTCTCCTGTCAGACAAATTAAAAAAGTAATTAAGTAAAAAAAGAATCATTGAAAAATTAAATCGATAATTATTATTTTCATTTTTGACAATTACCCTCATAAATTTTCACTCAGATATTAAAAATTGTACAGGCAAATAAACAAAGTAATTAAGTAAAAAGAAAATCATTGAAAAATTAAATCGTTAATTATCATTTTCATTTTTGATAATTTTTCTCATAAATTTTTGCTTTTTTAGATGTGAAAAATTGTAGCGAACGATATTTCCTCGTTTCCTTTTATTTTTTGGCAGTCGAGAAACAGTCAAACAAACAAAGTAATTGAGTAAAAAGAAAATTATTGAAAAATTAAATCGTTAATTATTATTTTCATTTTTGACAATTTCCCTCATAAATCTTTGCTTTTTTAGATATTAAAAACTGTAACGAACGCTATTTCCTTGTTTCCTTTTATTTTCTGGCAGTCGAGAAACGGAAACGCGTCGCCAGGAAGATTGGAAAATATTGACACAGCTCCAATGATGATTTTCCGCGAGGCTTTACGCGAGACGAAGGCTTTCGGTTTTGGGCGGAAGCTCACGTCTCTCTCCTTATCCAATGCCAGTTACGTATTCGTCGTAATTCGTTTCGTACTATATACATTATAACCCCTGTATTGACATGCTACATGAATACTCATAGAGGAACATTGGGAACATCAGCGACGAAAGGGCGGGAGGGGGAGGGGTGAGAATTACCACCACCTAGCTGGTAATCCTGCCAATCTCGCGAACGTGGCCCAGTCACTGAAATCGCGTAATCCTGCCAATTTGGGACGCGAGGATACGCGAGAGAAAGATTATCCCTTCAAGGAGCCGAGGACCTCGTCCTTTGGCCTACGCATACATACACATGTGCAACGTTAAGGGTTTCTTTCCTTCTGACGATTGCCAAACTTTGATCCAACTTCGATCGTCCCAATGTTTTTATCAAAAAATATTTTGCGGCTTTAATTTCAAGGATGATAGGACACTTTTGTCCCAGGGTTGGGGATAGGAAAATTAGTTGAAAAACGGTCGGACAAGAGTGATGAGTCGAGCGATAATAAAAAAAACGGATAAAAGATACATCAGCGCGGTCGCTAAAACGTGTGAAATTCTCTCGTTCCGCGTACATATATAATATCTCCCGCGCAAAAATAATGGAGCAATTATGGACGAGGCGTCCCGGACAATGCCGAAAGAACGTCGAAGCTCCTGCGACACTATTAATCAAATTCACAAAAGCCCGACGATTTCGCACGAGACACGGACGTAGGAGAGAGACGGAGACGACGGAGAGAATGAGAAGTAGAAGATGATACGGAGAAGAGACAAAAGATACGGAAAAGTTGAAAAAAGATGAAAAATTCTTACAACGAACACAATTTTTTAAACAAAATATCTTCGACCAAAATATCCATCGTATTTTCTAAAAAATAACAAAATTCTAACATTTTCGCAATTGTAAAAAAAATCGAAACTTACGAAATTGTTCTCAAATTTCTCGCAATTCCGCTTTAACGTCGTTTCCGTCGAATTTACGGGAACCACGACGAAAAATAAAGAAAAATTGTTTTTTTAAAAAAATATAGCAACGCGGGCAGTGTCTCTCATTTCAATATTTTCACGATAAATCCATGGCTAACGTTTTACGATCGTTCGAATAAATAATAAAGCGCGTGTTGCAAGAGCGTTCCGCGCTTCGGGTGTGCGACTACCTGGAGCGAGGAGATTCGTGTGGTCCGAACGGCATCGCTCCGCCAACAACGAGACGAACAAACACGAGAGCGAAAGAGTGGGCCCCTTTACTCTCCTTTTTCTCTCATCCCTGTGTGTATGACACGCTTTTACGAGCCACGGTAACGCGATGTTTCGAATGTCGGATCGAAATAATAAAAGGGCTTTTTCCCTCTCTCCCTCTCCCTCCCCCTCCCTCCCTCCATCTCTCTCTCTCTCTCTCTCTCTCTCTCTCTCTCTCTCTCTCTCTCTCTCTCTCTCTCTCTCTCTCTCTCTCTCACTCTCTCTCCCTCCCTCTCTCCCTCTCTCTCTCTCTCCCTCTCTCTCTCTCACTCTCTCTCGCTGACTCTCTCGAAAAGGGTCGTGTGGCAAACCGATGCATATAAACCGAGGACGACTTATGGGACTGACCCATGTGCGCTTGCCCGTACATTCGAAAAAAGAACCTGCTGCGGGCGGCGGCAGCGTGCGATGTTATATTCGGTCGCTTTATTAAGTCGTTAAAACGCGAAATACTTCTCGACACGAGAAACAGAGAGTGAGAGGAGGAGGAGGTGGAGGAGCAAAAGAGCCACGCTGTTTTTAAACATCGCGAATAAAATTCTATAAAACGGAATACTCTCGCGGAATGAATGTTTTCGTCGGGTTGGAATAAATTAATCCAAAATTGAATGAAATTAAACGAGCATTGAATTATCGAGGCTGATCTCACTCGTTCGCTCATTGCTAACAAGGCCATCAATAATATCGATAAGAATTTTGATAATGATTATTATCACGCTGATATATTAATTTCATAATTATTTCATTTTAATTAATTTAAATCATAATTAATAAGTCAAGCTTCATTAAGGGAATAAATCAGTGACGATTTCGTATAAATTATATTTCCATTTAACGATCGCGATCGGGTAAATATTATAAAAATTAAGAATTTAACAGACAGTTGGATTAAAAAAATTTTGTTTTTCGATTATATTTTATATGTACGTATACAATACAGTCCCAGAGGTTTATGCCACTGTTGTCTACCGGGCAAAACGAAATAATTAATAACGTAATTAAGTCGGTGGTTATAACTCAAAGGAGTTACAGTTTTCTCTCCCTCTCTCTCTCTCTCGCTCCGAGAATTGCGGGAGCAAATAATTAGGGAATTATTTTGTTTCAAAGAGAGGGCGAGGAAAGAGAGAGAAAGACTCGTCTTTCGTTTAGTCGTGTACCCGTGTTGTAACGCAAAACGGCAGGTTCCTATCCGCGAGCTTTAGCAAAGTAGAAGGGCTTCGCGAGGGACGAGAAAGAAGGGCAAAGGAGAGAACGTAAACGACAACGAGGAAGAAAGCCGGGAACGAAAAGAGGAGCGCTCTTCCCTCTTGCGCTAAATTGTAATTAAATATCAAACGCTTCGCAATTACGTCGGTGCACCTGCTTCTCCGTTCTCCCTCCCTCTCTCTCTCTCTCTTTCTCTCTCGACAAACACGTTGGCCTTTTTCGCAGAGCGATTTTTCGTAACCGGCGAACGAGCATTTTATATACGTCGTACGGTCCGTTGAACATTTTTGTCTCGCTGCGAAATCGCCAGCGGGACATCGGTAGGACTCGTGTATAAAAATGCATCGCGACATCGCGTCGAAGAGGGAAAACAAGACTGGAATGGGACGGGAATTGGCGGTTAGCGCGAGATGAGTAATGGCGACAAATTCGCATGAGAAGCGACTCGGGACGACGGATACGAATCGCGTTCGAGACAGCCAGCGCACCTCGCGGTCCTATCTCCAACTTCGTATCTCCCCGATAGGAGTGTAGAGGGCGCTAACTCGACGAGACGTTTCCCAGCTGGATTTCCTTGATCCTCGTTTGCATTCTCGTTGGAATATTAATACGGGAGTCATAATATTAGGGACAGTGTTGCTGGTAGGAACGGATCGACGCAATTGGCTGGAACTAATTGCTCACTCCCATTCTCATTCTCTCCCTGGACTTACGAGACTACTCTGAAATACGATTTCTTGTCCGAGAAAAAGAAACCTCGTCGAGCACATAAAGCGAATAGTTTTCACGGAGGTGATTGCGACCGCTCAACGACGATGATTTAAAACTCGCGAGTTGGTTAACCGACCCTCGTTCCCGGGCAGCGCTTCTTTAACTCTCGTGGGGGACTTTGCTTGTTCAACGGATCAATCAGACGCCACGTTAAAAAGTTGCTTCTTCGAGCAGGACGAGGTACGATGAAGACACGTCCGTTACGATCGGCTTGAAACGCACCTTACAACTTGTTGAGCTTCCACAGTTGACCTCTTGGCTAGAGAGAGAGAGAGAGAAACGGACGTGTGTTTGTGTAAAACGCATTACGGAACGTCGAGGAGTTGAGCTCGTGTATGCGCGAGTCCGTCAATGATTTACGACATTTCCATGCGCGCGCGCCCCCACTACTAGGCCACGAGTGAAGTGGCAGCACCGTCGCGCCGGGGCGTGAACGAGAGCGCGGAACGCACGTGGATAACGCCGCGCGTTCCAACCTCTTTGCTGACTGTCCCTTTTTTGGCGTAAATAAACACGCGAAATGGTTGCACGCGCGTGTCAGCTTGTGCGGAACCAAGACAGTGTACGATGCTTATAATGGCACAATGCGCGCGAGAACCGGTATGGAAACGGCGAGTGACGAGGACGAAATAACGAACCGATCGGTCCACACGCGTGGTACGTTGTAGGTTGCGGTTGACCCGCTCACCCTTCGTCGGTCTCTCGCTCTATCTCTTTCTCTCTATCTGCGGTCAGGACCGATAGCAATGCCGAACGTGCATATATATGGCCACGGGCGACCGGCCCGCGTTTCACCGCAAATCCTGAGCCGACAAACAACTCTACATAACTCAACCGTTGTGTGACCAACAACGTCCAGCCGAGAAGCAGAATCCCTCTCGGCGACCCCGAGGCGCTAGATCCGGTGCGCAATGCCAGAATGCGTTTAACCTCGTTCCGTGAATTCTAACCGAGCTATTGGAAAATTGGACATGTTACTCGAGCGCCATCTGGTGGGAAAATCTTGTACTAAGCCAGTTAGGCCTCAATTATGCATCTTTCCTCGCCACCTTGAATCAAACTACTTAATTAGCTCGGTTTACGAAGTTTGCGAATAAAAAATAATATTTATATCTTCGATTGCACGTCCGATTCAATGAAAAATCAAATTGCATTGATTTCAATTATAATCTAGATGATGTCCGAGCGTTGTAACGACCCAAACTCAACCGGATCTTCGCTTCATTGGAGGCAAATCGTTGACAAGTTCCACGTGGACAATCGGGCACGAGAATTCGTTCCATTGGAACGCGATCGAGAATCGAGTTCCAAGTATCGATATGGGGAGTACGATTTATCGGTGGCTGGTTGACGTCTCGGGTTTTCAAGGTATCGGGCGTCGGGTGTTTCACGCCCCGCGTGGTGACCATTCGGGACGGATCAGTGCCTCGATTCGTCATTTTCAATGACGACAAGCACCTTGGTCCTCTCTGTCTACCTAACTTTATCGTTTCACGCGTTCACTCTCTCTCTCTCTCTCTTTTGCTTATCTCGACGAATAATCTTTACGCTCGCGGCGTCGAGATCTCGTAGAGTCGAGTCCGTTCGTGGCTTGACACTAGAAATATCCCTTCGCACCTCGGGCGTCTACATCGAATTATAAAACAGGTATGACTCTCGCGAATCTCAATCAACTAACGATTCTTATTTCGTAATTAAACAAAAGATTGACAAATCAAAGTTCGTTTACAAAATCTTAAGAAATTCCTATGATCAACATCATCAACGTATCTCCAAAAACTAATATTCCGTATCAGCTGTTCGTCCCTTAATTTCCCAATAGAATTAATCAAATATTTGATTACAATTAATTATAACACATAATTTAAACAAAGTAAAAATCATGACAATTTCTCGCCACAATTCTCCCATTATCATCGACAATCGAGACACACAATTAACGTCGATAATTCCACAACGTATTCATCATCAATCGAAGAGAGGCAGACGTACGTCATCGAACGATGATGATTACAATGCTTACCCGACCAACCCTCTATACCTGTATCTACGCTCAAACAGAGGGAGGGGGGGGGGGGGCTAGGGAAGGTCCAGAGACGCTTTATCTTAATGCCGAAATCAAATCAGCTCGTATGGAATTAGAGATGGCATTACGAGGGAGCGCGGAGGAACTGTGGGTGCTGGTCGGGTTATCGACGCGTATGCACCCCACACATTGCATCCAACTTCGAACTATATTCGGGTGGGTCCTCGTCGATGATTCCTGCAGCAGGAGCGAAAGCAGAAGCAGCATACTCGTCTCTCTCTTTCCTCGGCCGAACTCCCTCCCGCCATTCTATCGTCTCTTCCTCTCTCTCTCGCGCATCACAATGAGCATGGGGAAGGGCGAGAACAATGCAACGATGGGGAAACACGAGAACGCGCATATCGGATGATATTACCGGGACCCTCTTTCCTGTACAATCGTGCAGCCACGATACATACATATATATATACTTATATGAATGTATATCTTTATATCGCATGGATATATAGATATAGGTGTGGCTCACGCACTCCGGTTCTTGTATTTTCGTCGGCACTGCACACATACGTCCGGTATGTTATTTCGTACTTGCGAGCTTTGGAATGTATATATCATACCTTAATATTATACCCGAAAGCTCCACTCGATGACAGCCAAATTCGAGCGTGTACTACCTCGTTTTCTCTCTCTCTCTCTCTCTCTCTCTCTCTCTCTCTTTCTCTCTCTCTCTCTCCCTCTCTTGACTATATATATAGATATATTTACGCGTTATTCCCTATGCTCTTCCTCCCTTCATTCCCAGTTATGTTTTCGAAGTCCAACTATATACGTACAATTCTGCACGAATATTATAACAAGAGATACAGTACGATTCAACCCCCCCCCTCTCTTCCCCTTTTCTCCATCGTTAGCCCAGATTTTCGATTACCCGATTCATTGTATCTCGTACTATTCTCGTTCAATGATTGACGGCCAAATGGTATTGAAGAACACTGACGTTTCAATAAAAATATCGAAGGGTAAGAGAAATTTGAGAATTGTATAGTCCTCGTTTCACTAATCGCCATTATAATTTACTAAAATTAATTCGCAGCTTCCATCAAACTGCAATAAACAAGAAATAAAATTTATCGAAAATCAATTTATTTTCAATTCGAAAAAAACTGAAATAATTAATTAAAAATTTTTAAACTTACAAAAATATTTTAATAAAAAATAATTTTACCTAAATTTGCGTCCAAACATTATCAACGATAATAAAGTTTGCGGAACATCCAATAGAATTATAAAAAAATAAATAAATAAATAAAAATGAGTTTTCCCGAAGATAAAATCTTTCAATATCGATAGAAAATTATTGAATTTTGCATAAAACCTCGTGCCGGAAGAACAAACGATCAACGTCTCGAATGTTTCTTTCCCTCTCACGCGCGATTACGGATTTATATTTTTCGGTTCGCTGGCTCGATTCACGAGGAGGTTGTGGGGTGAGGGGGAGGGGGCAATCGAGCGGAAGATCTCGCGGTAGGCACAAGAGACCGTAGCAAAAATAAAAAAAAAAAAACGAAAACGAAAGAAAAAAAAAAGAGTTCCACGTATTATGCGTGCGTCGGGGACGATTCCTGGACCGGACCGTAGCCTCGAGGATCGTTTTCTCTCTCGCTCGCTGGAAAGAGGTCTCTCGCCAACGCCGCGAGGCTTCGTTTTTTTTCCTCTCTACCGCCGCGTCGCTTCCTTATAAACTAATTTCCTACCGCTCGCGCGCGATCCCGAAGAGCTTTCCGTCTCCCTCGAGTCGCTTCCTCGACGTACACAGGACTATCTCTCTCGTTCCTTTTTTTTTATCAACCACCCCCCGGCCCAATCCTCCTCCCACTTCCGTCTCGCTCGTGAACTTTCAACCCCCTTCCCTTAAGTACGGACCCTCGCGATCCCGTTCAACAATTGAATTCTCTCTTTCCATTTACCTATCCGTTTGTATCAACATTTACATTTATATTTGAATAATGTGAAAATAAAGAGGCCGCGAGAGTGCCGGGAATGGGAGGTGGAGGGGTGAAGAGACGAAATGCGAGTGAGCGAGGTGGGTAACTTTTATGTATATCGAATCGTTTAATGTAAAACAGGCGTATGTCACGTCGCGTTGCACGTTAAATTGCCCGGTACAAGCCTTTTCGACTTTTATCAGAACTAACA
>OX328013.1:45894779-45952279 GCA_946811545.1 Netelia fuscicornis
AAAGAGAGAGACGAAATTGTACGAAATCACCTTTATATACGCAACGACAGCGAGGCACGACGACGTACCTAAATAATTTACGGCCTTTGGGGCTGGATTTGCGGAAAAAAAATCCATCTCCCTCCAGCATTGTTGGGGAGGGGGGCCTCACCCTCCGTTCCGATTTCTCCTTGGTCGAGTAGATAGATACAACATCGTGTTAGTCGCCCTGCGGGACGCCGGACCCGAGAAATTATTACCGTCCTCTCGGTGTGAGAAAACGATCCATTGCTTTTTGGTTTTTGTGCGTGCGCGATGGTAATTGATACGAGGATTACGGGAAAATTCTATTATTATTTTTTTTTGTTCTTCACCTTCCTCTCCTTTGTTTCGTTCAATTTCCTGAAATTGGAAACGTGCGATTTTTACGATAAGGCGATTTTACGAACTAGAGACAAGAAAAACGAAAATATAAAAAAATTGTATATTTGTTTTCAAACTAACACAAATAGAGAAAATCAATTTCCCAAAACAATCTCGATACTTCGATTCTTTTTTCACTGTACGTTCCATTAAACGTCGTTCGGTACTGGAGTGTGCGAGAAGCGAGAGAAGGGTTGGAAGCGCGACAGAAATATTCGTTCTATTTTACGTAACAAATTGGCGAGTGTCGTAGGTACAATTTATGCAGATCGAAAGATCGAAAGAGTGCCCGCTGTGATCCGTGATGAGCAAGCCCACGAGAGTCCCGGGTGTTCTCGGCTCTATTTTTATATCCGTTCGTGCAGGAAGTCAAAGTGGTCGTGGTGCTTGGGGGAACATCAAGGAGAGAGAGAGAGAGGGTAGAGAAAGAGAGACAGAGAGAGACAGAGAGAGAAACAGAGAAAGAGACAGAGAGAGAGAGAGAGAGAGGGAGAGAGAGAGAGTACGAAGCCGGGTATATACGCGACAACATCATCATCAGCGTGCGTATCAAGTAGGCCCAACGCGGTAAGCGTATGGCAATGGCACACGTATACCCCGACGTTATTATCAGTGAGTAAGTAACCGCTTGGTTGTGCCCAGGGAGCCACGGGATGGAGGAGAGGCCACCCCAATGAAAATAATTATTAGCGTTAAGTGGACGTAGTTAGCGAGAAGAGACCAGAGCCAGGAGAGGAGAACGAGCCCGTGACAGACCAACGAGTCGTTACGTCGAATCAGTGCACCGTATTCCACTCCTCACTTTACATTTTAATCTATATATAGATATATACACATACACACAAACACACACACACACACACACACACACACACACACACACACACACATATATATATATATATGATATATAATGTATTATATCATATATTATATTATATTACATTATATTATATTATTCTTATATTATATTATATTATATTATATTATATTATATTATATTATATTATATTATATTATATTATATTATATTATATTATATTATATTATATTATATTATATTATATTATATTATATTATATTATATTATATTATATTATATTATATTATATTATATTATATTATATTATATTATATTATATTATATTATATTATATTATATTATATTATATTATATTATATTATATTATATTATATTATATTATATTATATTATATTATATTATATTATATTATATTATATTATATTATATTATATTATATTATATTATATTATATTATATTATATTATATTATATTATATTATATTATATTATATTATATTATATTATATTATATTATATTATATTATATTATATTATATTATATTATATTATATTATATTATATTATATTATATTATATTATATTATATTATATTATATTATATTATATTATATTATATTATATTATATTATATTATATTATATTATATTATATTATATTATATTATATTATATTATATTATATTATATTATATTATATTATATTATATTATATTATATTATATTATATTATATTATATTATATTATATTATATTATATTATATTATAATATATTAAATTATATTATAATATGTATATTGTATTATATCATATATTATACAAAAGTGTGTCTATATATGTAGATAGATATAAATCGTATATGTATGCTATTTCGGTTACTCTACAAGTAAATTTGCGTATGTACTCTCGCATCCACCGCCTACGCAGTGTAGGCTCGTTCGTTCGTATAGGCGAGCATCGCAGAGAGGATGCGGATCCATTGGCTAGATAACTAGATTTCATTGCATAATGGCACATATAGCGAATTGCCTGACGTATGAACGTAACGCGCGCTGTCTCGTTGGGCGCATTAGACCAGCCGGACAAGTAGATAATGTTATACGACATCTAGACACACATACAAATATATTTGCGTATCCAACCGTCACTTTACGGATTAAACAATTTTTGACGAATACAATTATTATTAATTCTCGCGTTTTCGCATTAGAACAATTTTTAATTAAACAACTTTAATTTACAATTTTTATTTTTAATTAAAAACAATTTATAACGGTTCGTTGATTAATTATTGAAAATTATTGTTAATTATGAGGACAGTAATGTCAATTGGCTCGTTACAATAATATTTTCGATGTTTTTTTTTCTTTTTACGACTCGAGTTACAATCGCCGTTCTACGACAATTCCCGAGTTTTCCCGCGACTTGGAATGGAAACAAAAAGAAGTCTCAAGCTTCGAGTCAAGGTTTGCGACGGATATGAGAGACTTCTGTGCTGCGGAGAGAATGCTCGCTTTGCACTAACGAGGGTCGCGTACCCACGCGTGTTGCTTCGGGACACCAAAGCTACACACTATATATGTATATACATATATATATATTCATATATATATATATATATATATTTACTTATATATATATATATATCCAACATTACACCTGTTACTTAAAAATAATGAATGGTTCTTCATGCCTTAATGGCCTTATCGTAATTCCACCTCGGGTAAATATACAGCTGTACTATCATTACAGTCGAGATACTCTCGGCGGGTTACCCAGTTCTGCAATGCCGGGAAAGTGTAATACCCTAAATCATTGTGAATTATTGTTCATCTCCGCAAAAAAAAAAAGGAAAATAATCATTCTTCAATTTTCCCAAACTTTGCTGGAATTAAAACTTCAACGAAGCCTTTCTTAATAAAATTTAATTATTTATTCGATTAATTAGAACTATTTTTTTTTATTCGTGACATTTATTAGAAAATTTCTAATTGTTCAATTTGAGAAATTTTCTTTTTCAAGTCGTAAACAGATTTGTTTTTATTATCGAGAAATTCGAATCCCGATTTTCTTTTACTCGATAAATCGCCAACGATGCAAACGTAACGGTGTGTTCCTTTCTCTTTCGCACCTCGTTAAATTCTCGTACGGATAAAAGCATCGCGGCAGATCTCACTGATAGGTAATAACTCCCTGTACGAATGTGTTGGTTGGCTCGTTTCTGCTCGGAGTTGGGAGCTTTCATGGTCCAGTGTCACGTTTCGACAACGTGTAAGAGGGAAACGAGGGCCCGAGGAGAAAGAGAGAGAGAGAGAGAGAGAGAAAGGAAGAGTGAGAGAGAAAGAGCACAAGCGGGTGAAGTTCCCGATTGCTGATCTAGCTTTTACGATTCCATAACTCATACGTAGCTCGCTTTTCGCGCAGTACATACGCGCGTACGCACACGTAGGTACGTCGCAGCAGCAGCAGCAGCAGAAAGCGAGTCTGCAGCGGTGAGATAAAGACAACGGAGCGAGAGAAACGTTCGAAGTGAGAGAAAGGCCTCTTCTCTTTCTCTCTTTCTCTCTCTCTCTCTCTCTCTCTCATTCCTCTCCCTCGCCCCGAACTCCTCCTCGTTGCGTTCTACAATCCCGCGGGCCGAGAGCATAAAACGTTTATTTATATGTCCGACACAATGTTCTCTCGGGTCTATATACATAGAAGCGGGGTGTATCTTTGTACGGTGCCTCACCCTATGGAATTTATTGATTGCGTGGGGCAAACTCGGCCGCGCTTTACGTCCCGAAGCCAATGACACGGAGAGTGGACGCTTTAGAGATACTTAGACATCGTCCTCCACGCTTCCGCGCTTCCGTCCATTCGGTGTTTCACTCGAATTCATTAATCTTCGTAATGTTCTTTCAAATCGTTCCTATTAATCGTTATTAGCTTTATCGTGATATTAATTTATTTAATTTCAAGAAAAATTTATCATTATTATTATTATTGTGTTAATAATAATACTGTTATCGTACCATTTTTTATAATTTCGAGGCTAGTTTATCATTATTATTATTATTATTATTATTAGGATTTATTGTTATTATTATTTTTCCCAAATTTATAAAGAATAATATTAAGATAATAATAATAATAAATTTATAAAGAATAATATTATAATAGCATTATTATTATTATTATCTTAATAATAATAATACTATTAATAATATTATTCTTTATAAATTCGGGAAAAATTTAACATTATTATTATTATTATTATTATTAAGATAATAATACTATCATAATATTATTTTTTATAAATTCGAGAGAAATTTATCATTATTATTATTATTATCTTAATAATGATAATATTATAATTCTATTTTTCATAATTTCGAGAAAAGTTTATCATAATAATAATTATTATTATTATTATCTTAAGAATAATACTATTATAATACTATTTTTGATAACTTAGAAAAAAATATATCATTATTATTATTATTTCAATAATAATGCCATAATAATACGATTTCGTATAATTTAGAAAAAAATATATTATTATTATCTTAATAATAGCACCATTTCTTATAACTCGAAGAAAAATGTATTATTATTATTATTGTTATCGTATTTTTGTATTTAATTAAATAATTTTCCAAGCTACCGAGTGATATTACATTACGCTGAGAAAAACAGTCCAGACAGTTACTTTTCGAAGAAACGAGCAATAAAACAAATTCGCGTTACGGAAGTCGCCGGTGTAGTTGACACCCGCGAGAGTTCGTTCTTGAGAAAACTCACGTCTGAGATTCGTAGCAAAAGTCTGGGCGAAGTACAACAAGCGGTATATACGGCGCGTACGAGCGCTTTATTCAAACGGAAACCGGTCGCGCGGTATATCACGAAGGACTTCCCAGCATTGTGGGCCTCGCTCTCGCTTTGTAGTCTGCCCGTTTGTACCACACGCTTGGGGTCCGATCTTTACTCAGACTCGCGTTACGCTGGGCGTTCGTTAAGTGCGGAAAACTTCGTTAACACGATATTAATATAATCGCTTTACTTCGTGTTACTTCGAGGTTAACATTCTTCATAAAGATCATCATTAACGTCAGACTTCGCGTTAAAATGTGCGAAGATCCAAGGCGTTATCGTTGAAGCATAATCGCACTTTAGAACGCGACGGCGATCGAGAGATATCGAACTCTTTGTAGTACACGAGTATTGCACGAGATGATAAAAAAATGTAAACTAAATTATTTCGCACTAATGCAATTATTATTTTTTTTTTTATTACTTTTAATACTGTGTGCTCTTTATTATTTATGAAATTATTCGAAATTTTATTTCACTTGTTAAAAACAAATATTGTTGTTTTTGTACAGGGCGGATGTTAGAAGATTTTTGAAAAATTGTAATTTTCATCGAATGATTTCATTTTTGATTTGTTTGTATAAATATTAAGCGCGAGATTAAACGAAAGATAAATTAAATTATTTTGCAATAATGTAATTATTATTTTTTATTACAATTAATACTGCGTTCTTTATTATCCTAAATTTTATTAAATTTCTAATAAAATTATCCTAAATTTTAGTAAATTTCTAATAAAATTATCGTAAATTTTAGAAAAATTCTAATAAAATTATCCTACATTTTAGTAAAATTCTAATAAAATTATCCTAAATTTTAGTAAAATTCTAATAAAATTATCCTAAATTTTAGTAAAATTCTAATAAAATTATCCTAAATTTTAGTAAAATTCTAATAAAATTATCCTAAATTTTAGTAAAATTCTAATAAAATTATCCTAAATTTTAGTAAAATTCTAATAAAATTATCCTAAAATTTAGTAAAATTCTAATAAAATTATTCTAAATTTTATACAATTTACTAACAACAAATATTGTTATTTTTGTACAGTGCGAATTTTAGAAAAGTTTTTAAAAATTGTAAATTTCATCAAATGATTTCACTTTTAATTTCTTTGAATAAATATTATGCATAATAGTTTATTTCAAGACGAAAGAGTAAAACGATTTGATATTTCTGTATTTAGAACACTCCTAAAATTTCCTACGGTCTGCTTCTCGTCGTCGCATTATGACATTTTTTTAAACGCCCTAAACAGCTCGAACTGTATAAACCCGAGTTAAGAATTTAAGAATCCGCGGTCGAGTTGCAGTAGCCTCGCGAAGGGTAGCTAGGCGCCACCGGAGCAGACAGAGTCTCGTCAACGGAAGCCATCGAAGCCAAGAGATTCTTCTGCATCTCAATGTCACTCTTCAGACTCCTGAGAAAAGACCAGACGTCGTTGGTTCTTTCTCTGGTCAAAGATAACAAACTCCTTGAAACGAGAAACCATCGAGATAGCAACCCTGCACAGACTCATTTTCAACCACCCAAAAATCTCACACACATTAAACCAAAGATTCAAGGTAAAATAACATTTTCCATCCTCGCATTTGCTTCCAACACTCAGAAAAAAAATCCAAGATCAAGAAATAAAAAAAGAATTCTATAATTAAAATATAAATTCTTTCTCGCATTTGCTTCCCACACTTAGAACAAAAATTCAAGATAAAGAAAAAACAAAAAAGAATTCTATAATTAAAATATAAATTTTTTCTTGCAACATTATTCCCCTTGATACAAATGTTCTTCGTTGCACGAAATTATTACACAGATTAATCATATACTGCGAAGTCAATAATTATTCCGTCCTCAAAAAAGAAATATATACGTATACACATATTTGTGTACGTGGAAAATAATTGTTTCATCCTCCGCCGAATAAAGCCGCATATAAAATCCTCAAGAAAGGGGGAATATCACGCATCTCACTACCTTCAACACCTAATAAAAATTACATTCCTCGAGATATCAGGCATGACTGACCGGCCACATTACCCGCGCAAAGTAAAACTACGTACAATTACCCTGTTAAAAAAGAGAGAGAGAGAGAGAGAGAGAAAGAAAGAAAAAATTTACCGTTGAATTCCGTTCTAAACTCAATCGTGATCTATACAAGAAAGATTTCGATCTACCCGTCTTTCCGTTAAGCGTAGTAAGTATCGTATGTATAATCATTCTTTCCCCGGTTGAGAGATTACACGGCAACGAACAAATTTTTTTTCTCATAAATATTCCTTCGGCTTTTATCTCGTCTCTCTTCGTCGTTCCTTGTATCTTCGCGGAGACCCTATCTTCGAGTTAACGTCGATAAATGGGAATAAGAACTGGCGTAAGTACATACGTATACTATCCACTCGTTTGATGTCGCATCGAGAGTCGTCAACACGCACGCATGCCGCACGCAACTGAATATGCACGTGGGTCAGTAGTTTGCATCGTCGACGCCCGAACGTTTTACGCGTTTACTCTCACTTGGTCGTTGCTGAAGAATGGCGAACGAAGCAAGGAAGCACGAGAGAAGCTCGACGGTGGCCGAGCCCACGCGTGAGCGCTTCTCGTTGCATACACACACGATGGTTGAAAGGATTCGCGAATGCCGAGGGCAAATATTTCAAATTGTTCAACAACTATCGACTTTTCTTCTCTTCCGACGTTTATCCGACGGTTTATAAAATTTATGCGTGTGTGTGTTTTTTTTGTTTTCGTCGTGATGGTTTATTAGAGGCAATCGAGAATTTCCTTTCCAACGTGGCAAGTTTGGAGAAAAAAAGTCTGCTAGCTGACGTTTTTATTCACGTGGCATTACGTATTGGAGGAGAATAATAAAAATGTGGGGATGAAATATTCGAGAAGGTTTGATTATTTCTCACGCTCGTTAAGAATGTGGAAACGATATCAGGAGTGCGACTTTGTCGTCAAGAAGCAGGGAGCTGCTCACTCGCAGATTCTGGGGCAATAATTTCCTGAAGGAATCGCTTTCTTGTGATTTCCACTGCGATTCTTATAATTCTCGAATCAATAAGATAACTTGAGATTTCACAAGATTTCTGCTGATTCCAATGATTCCCAGCGATTCCCGAAATCATATGATTCTTTCATGATTCCCAATGATTTCCTATTTGGAGAAATCATGAGGAAATCAGGAATCATTCGATTCCAGCAATTTCCAGCGTTTTCCAGCTATTTCTAGCATTTCCTAGTTTGTATATAATAATTCCCAAATCAATAAGATAACCTGAAATTTCACAAGATTTCTGCTGATTCCAAAGATTCCCAGCGATTCCCGAAATCATATGATTCTTTTATGATTCCCAAGGATTTCCTATTTGGAGAAATCACGAGGAAATCAGGAATCATTCGATTCCAGCAATTCCCAGCGATTTCTAGCTATTTCTAGCAATTCCTAACTTGTATATAATAATTCCCAAATCAATAAGATAACCTGAGATTTCACAAGATTTCTGCTGATTCCAAAGATTCCCAGCGATTCCCGAAATCATATGATTCTTTTATGATTCCCAATGATTTCCTATTTGGAGAAATCACGAGGAAATCAGGAATCATTCGATTCTAGCAATTTCCAGCGATTTCCAGCTATTTCTAGCAATTCCTAGTTTGTATATAATAATTCCCAAATCAATAAGAGAACCTGAGATTTCACAAGATTTCTGCTGATTCCAAAGATTCCCAGCGATTCCCGAAATCATGCGATTCTTTTATAATTCCCAATGATTTCCTATTTGGAGAAATCACGAGGAAATCAGGAATCATTCCAGTCCAACAATTTCTAGCAATTTCCAGCTATTTCTAACGATTCCTATCCTGCTTTTGGATGAAATGGTTCACATCTCGAGTGAACAGTTCTCTCCTCAAAAAGTTTGAACCTCAACCTCTTACTTTCCGGATGAACGTAGCGCTGATTCACACATAGCTGTGTTGCCACAACTGTTACCAACATTTCCCTCACACCGTTCGCTCCAACGGATCGCCATAAATACACAATATTTTCAAATTAATACAAAAAATTTACACCATGACGACACTAACGACAACTTTATCTCACATCTGTGCCCATAATGCGTAAGCTCCGCCTCCTTCCTTCTCCTCCAGCTCCCATCTCCAAGAAAAGTCAATGACGACAATCGACCGATTTACTACAAACTATATCCTACATAATCGTTTTTTTTCTCATACATACGCGGATCTCCCTCTCACAAATCCATTCTCTCATAAAGCACTTAAAATCGGTGAGCCGTATATCGTGTCTATAGGAAATAGTAAGAACGCCGGTTTCTGTACACGAACAGATAATAAGGGGTACAACAGGCACAAGCGACAATGCTTCTCGTTGTTTCCGCGTTGTTAATAGGCTCTTATACACGACGATAGACGAAGACGATGAGAACTGGCGAACGAGTGAGAAGGGAGACGACTAGGACTTGGGACAAAGAGGGGAAAAAGGGATACTGCGTGCGACGTTCCTTGTGATATTCCCGGAGAGAGAAGTAAATGTACAAGAGCGTATGACTATATATTTTACCAAGAATTCGAGGCGATGTGCGGGTAAAAGCTCCCGGGAGAGAAGGACTTGACCGTCAAGAGCGCGCGGTGTTTCAAGTGTGTATATGTTTCTCATGTTACGTTCGTTTCGTCGAAACGAACGAGAATTTTTTTTCTTTCTTTCGTCACGAAATCGTAGACAATTTTTCCACGACTTACATATTTGTTTATGTCACTAGATTTTTAAACAAGATATAATAATAATAACTATTTTATTTTCTATTTTCTATCTCGAATAATCATTTTTTTCCATACTCGATTTTTTTTTATCTCCTTATTTTTTTTTCACAAGTACGCTCATAAATTATTCATACATTAATATTAAAGCGATATCGGCTTTCTTTCTTAGCGTCGGTGTCGATCAATTACAGTAATTCCTTTTTATCGCATTATCCCGGAGGAGGTTACTCGAGTGTGTCTAGGAAATTGAACGGTGAGGAATACAAAAGTAACTGGATGAGAGAATTCGTTAGACGCGGTAGAGACAGAGAGAAGATTATTGCAGGAAACAGCGCATTTAATTACATCGAATCTGCATGTATTTTGCCTCCTGTGAAAAAAGAAAATAAAGAACACGTTGTTTCTTTTCTTTCTTTTTTTCAAGAAAGTACTGATTAATCCCTATGCTCGGTAGACGTTTGTGAGAAAAAATACACGATTGCTTGTATCGCAGCTGGTATTAATGAATTCGCAGGGGTGCCAAGGGGAGAATAAAAATTGAGTCGAAGCGACGGAATATCGACTCGCCGGAAAATTACGCGGATCATTTCGTTCCTGAAGGCGAGCAATTGGACGCGTATAAAAAGCTTACGATTGGAATCCTGCAAACTCACTCAATTACGCAATGTATATATATATATGTACAAGGATATAATGTTATATACGGTAAAAGAATCCCCGGAGTATTACCGAGGAAATGGGAGCACTGAAGAGGATTTCCTCTTCTCTATCTCTCGATCTCTCCTTTCTGGGTATGGGCTGCCATTTCCTGATCCTGGCAACAGGGGAGTGGGAAAGAGAGTCTCCCGGTCTGTGTGACTACTCGAGGGAGATCCTCGAGTCTTTGACGACTACGGGTTAATCAACGCGTCCGAGTGTTTATGATTTTTGTTATTGGCCCTCGTATCTCTCGTCGATCCTGTAGCTTGACTTTTCTCTCTTTCTCTCGCTGTCTCACGTTCTTTGCCATTTTGGTGTCATTCCCTCTCGTCCAGAACGACGAACTTGGCTGGCAGTACTCGCTCACCCCTAGGACGAGACCGATGGGGGTATAAGTGCTCCGGACGAGAGAGGGTGTTTAAGAGGGGATGAAATTGACTCAACTTGGTGTTACAGTCGCGATAAAACGAGGCGCGTAATCGTGCTAATATTACCAACCAAAAGGACTGGTAGAACGTTTATAACTTTCAACGATTCTGGATAAACACTAACTGTAGAGAAATCATGATTTCCATTGGGATTAAGCTTGTAATACGATTTTCACCCTAATGGTTCGATGAAATTCTCTATTCGTTCGTACATCATCGAATTTGCAGAATTAATTGTCCTTTAATTAATCGATTGATTCGATTATAAAATGAATTTATTTTCAGCTGAGATAAATTAATATTTTGCTCATGGTCAGGTTTCTGGGGTTTCCATTTTTCGACTCGGGCAAAGAATAACGGGGACAAAAATTGATCCACCGGAAGTATGAGGGGAAAATGAGATATATATGTAGGTATAGACGTGATATTGGGTCTTGTCGTTTGAGCAATCGTGCGAATGGCTTGGCAAATATATCTCGCGCACTGTCTTGTGTTGTCTCTCGACAGTTTGTGTATCTATATATATATATATATATCTCAGAAATACTAACATAAGCCAGAAGCAACCCTCGCGGTGGCCACGGTAGAGTCGAGGCTGTGCGCCGCGATCCGCAATCAGTCAGCCGGCGGACAGCCATTACATATGTTGTCCATTCCGTGTTCAAACACCGCAGAGAGAAACCACGATAGAGGAGTCGGAGGACGAGGCGTTCGTGCGTCTCATCCTTGTGGAATTTCCTCGTATAACATTTGGTCAACTAGAGATGGATATAGATAAAGGGAGATAGAACCCGTCGCGTTTAACCAGAGTCTATATCCATGGAAAAATTACAATTTTAATTCAGAAATGTAATTACTGCAATTTATGTTTTAAATTGGATTTGAAAAATCTTGAAAAATTTAATTTCATCAAAATAAATGCAAATAATATTCTTTGTTATTTCTATCAATTAATTGTATAAAAATAAAAATGATTATTGTTACTATTATTGCAATTAAGTCGATCAGTTTAATTCGATCAAAACGGACCAATTGGCAAACGACTCAATTCTCGTGACACTGTTTAATAAAAAGAGCGCCTTCGAAACGTATATCCGTTTCCTCCGTAGATAAAGAGAGATAGAACCCGTCACGTTTAACTAAATCCGATATCCATGGAAAAATTTCAATTTTAATTCAGAAATGTAATCACTGCAATTTATGTTTTAAATTAGATTTGAAAAATCTTAAAAAATTTAATTTCATCAAAATAAATGCGAATAATATTCTTTGTTATTTCTATCAATTAATTGTATAAAAATAAAAATGATTATTGTTATTATTATTGTAAAAGTTTAATTCGATCAAAACGGACCAATTGGCAAACGACTCAATTCTCATGGCAGTGTTTAATAAAAAGAGCGCCTGCGAAACGTATATCCGTTTCCTCCGTAGATAAAGGGAGATAGAACCCGTCACGTTTAACTAAATCCGATATCCATGGAAAAATTTCAATTTTAATTCAGAAATGTCATCACCGCAATTTATGTTTTAAATTAGATTTGAAAAATCTTAAAAAATTTAATGTCATGAAAATAAATACGAATAATATTGTTTTTTATTTCTATCAATTAATTGTATAAAAATGAAATTTATTATTGTTATTATTATTGTAAAAGTTTAATTCGATCAAAACGGACCAATTGGCAAACGACTCAATTCTCATGGCAGTGTTTAATAAAAAGCGCCGCGTTCGAAACGTATATCCGTTACCTCCGTGTTATAACCTCGCGTTTTTAGCAAGGAGGTAATCTCCCGACCGTAAAAGAGTAAATGGCAAAAACTCTCGGGGACTTCGGTGTGCGAGAGAGCAACGGAAGGGACAAGAGTTCTCGCTGAAAAATCGCCTCTCGGGGATTTTCGTGCTTCGCTCCCTCCCTTCTCTCAATTTTATATACTTTTGCGAGACGGAAATTGTTGTTGTATTTTTTTCGAGAGTCTCGCGAACTTTATAACATTTGTTTGTTGCGAAAAATTCGTGACAGAGAGAGAGCGAGAAAAACGGTCCGAGCAAGGCGAACGATAGTATATCGTTTTATACGTGATCTTGCGCTTATTATATCACCTATACAAATATACATATATCTATATATAGATATATGCATGTGCAGCATACGTAAATATCGAGCTCGCGATGATCGCGAAACGCGAGAGCCAGCGGGAAAACGAAGTCGAGATATCAGGCTGAGTGCATTTTTATGAGTGGCGTGTTGGCACTCGCATGCCATCCACCTCTCTCGATCCCCCTCCCCATCTCCCCCGAGGTTGCCCTAGGTGTAGTTACATATATATACGCCCGATCTATACAGATATACGAGCATTAATCGTAATATCGGGGCAAAATGGACCACTTGATAAATTCGATAAAAATAAAAAATTTACTGAACAGTTTTATCGATTTAATTAGGAGGAATTAATTATCGTCTGGATCCAATTATGTTCAATAGAGAGGGGAAAAAGATCGGGATCGTTTCGCGAATTGTGAAGAAAAATTGTCAAAAATTCACTGGTCCATTTTGCCCCAACCCACCCCGATTCTTCTAATCTACGCCACTCTACCCCTCGCCATCTCCTTACGAATCGCATCTCGAATGAGTTCAAACCCCCTCCCCCTTTGTTGCCCCCCTCGCCACCCCCGACTCCTGCACAAAGAGGGCGCACTAGCCCTCATTTTTTTTTTCTTCTTTTCTTCGTGACAGAGCCACTCCAATCAGAAAATATATCGTAATCTCCAGACACGGGCCTCTCTTTCTCTTTCTCTACAGTTGTTCCGCCTTACGTAATTCACGTGTCCGGTAATCGCCGTTGCGTGCGACTGCGATACACAACGAGAGAGAGAGAGAGAGAGAGAGAGCGAAAAAAAGAGAGTAGGTAAGACGATCGCTTGGGAGTTCGTGGCCTGTTTATTCTTTAACCACACTTCTCTTCGATCTACGAGTCTATAAGTACGTTGCATATATATGTATATAAAACTATAGTCTATATCCTGCATGTATTATGGAAAGTTAATTTATCAGCGAAAAGCTTAATACACGTATAAGTATGATTAACCGGAATAACATCGAGGAGCATTGATCGTTGACGAAACGAAGAGGAAAAAAAAAGAAGAAGTATCAGCTTTAGGGAATCGACGATGGCCAGGGCGTTTTTCATTGCCAATTCTGGGTACGTTCGAGATATTAGTCGCTTTTTGAAAATGTTTATTTTAATTTTTATTCATTATTTTGTTATTTATTTATCATTATTATTATGATTTTCATTCCTAACGGAAGTTTTTCATTTCGAATTCTGGCTACGTTCGAGATACATATTAGTAGCTTTTTAATAATTTTTATTTTTATTTATTATTTTGTTATTTATTTATCATCCTTATTATGGTTTTCATTCCTCCAGGACGTTTTTTCATTCCGAATCCTGGCTACATTCGAGATTTTAGTGGCTTCTTAATCATTTTTATTTTTATTGATTATTTTATTATTGATTTATCATTATCCTTATAGTTTTCATTCTTCCAGGACGTTTTTTATTCCAAATCCTGGCTACGTTCGAGATTTTAGTAGCTTTTTAATCATTTTTATTTGTATTTATTATTTTGTTATTTATTTATTATCCTTATTATGGTTTTCATTCCTCCAGGACGTTTTTCATTCCGAATCCTGGCTACGTTCAACATATTAGTGCCTTTTTGAAAATTTGTATTTTTATTCATTATTTTGTTATTTATTTATTGTCGCTATCATTATGATTTTCATTGCTCGAGGTCACAAGACCGAGGTTTATGCACTTCACGATGAGTGCAAAACTCTCCCGGATATATGCATGTATATACACCTATATAACATATAAATATATGTAGGGCGTGTTGAAGTTCGCGCTTAGTCCAACCGTCCGCTCGGCGCGGACGGTTTTTTGATTCGTAATCCTTTTGGCCCGGTCACTCGTTTCGCGCGAGTACCAGCCTCGGGTTCACGCGTTGCCACCCATTCTGACTGACAAGCTGACTTATGCAAATAATATTAGCTACATATATACATACATATATATATTTAAACTGGAGATCTCTTGAGTTGAATTTCTCGCACATCTACCACTTTTTTTTTCATTCTCCGCTCGCTCTTTCTCTTTACCTCACCCTTTTCGTCTTCGTGCCTCCACTCCCCTCTACGGGATTTAAATTACCTCGAGTTTAAAGCTTGAAGAAACGAAATAAAAAAATTAAAAAAACAAAAAGATTGTGTATAATACGACGACGACTCTATCTGGTGGGCCGTGGAGACTATCGAAGAGATCTTTCGTACCTTTTACATCTTCTCGACGTAACGAAACTCATTTTATCATTATCATTATTATCTACCTTTTGTGTGGTATTTCGTTCTGTCTGCCCGTAACGAATCCTCCTTCGTAAACATACATTATACATATACATATATATATCCAATATATCTATATATTTATATATGTGTATGTTTATATTTTTCATCGTCCTGTCACCGGAAGTGTCTAGGTACACGTTAATTAGAATGATTGGCCTCGGCTGCACCTCCCTCGCGATCCGGTGACACGCGACGTTTGCACCAAATAAGTATATATATATATATATATATATATATAAGGTCATTTTTACAGTAAGCATATCGTTGAAGCTCGTTCTGTCGCCTCGCATCGTCGTAAAGATAATTTTTTTTTTTATTATGAAAAAACACTCACGAGCCACATCGCGATGCAACTCGTAAATCCATATTAACGCAAGTTTTATTTGCTCCGCTCTTGTTCCACACAACATACGCCATTTCTCTTAATACAAAATTGAATAATAACGAAAATTTTGATTTTAATCAAAAACGAGCTTTATCGATAAATAAATAATTGTTCAATTTTTATTTCCAAGTTTCTTGAAAAATTTATAAAAATTCTTCAGTTCACGAGTCGTGGTAAATGTTAGAATAGAAATGGCGTCGGGAGGAAAGATTTTGTTGTAAAAAAAACAAAGAGATAAGGAAAATAAAATTTCGTCGAGGCGTGGCCAAGCGACGTAAAAAGTTGAAGATCTATGAGAACTCTGTGACTTTATGAGTTAACGAAGCTCGCATGCGGAATACTGGAGCATATTTTTTATATATACACGAGCTCTGCAAACCCCCGACTCGGCGACGATTATTATTAGTGTAATACCAACGTGCTCGTAGGTAGCCCATGCACCTCTTCGCCTCTCTCTCTCTCTCTCTCTCTCTCTCTCTCTCTCTCTCTCTCTCTCTCTCTCTCTCTCTTTCTCTCTCTCTCTCTCTCTCGCGGTTCCTCCGTTCATTTCATACCGCAAGACGTATCCATTATTTTCATTTTTACGATTATGTGCCATGTCGTATGCGTTCTCGCCCCGTGTCTGAAAGGGTTATCTCTTTTCTCTCTTTCGTACATGGGCGTGGTGCACCAGAGCAAACGGTTTATCGTATAACACGTGGCTCGCACGAAAGTGACCAGGTCCAGATACTGTTAGTACCGTGGTTGAGTATGAATTGTGTTGGGTCGGTCAGTTTCACGTAAATGACGTAACTATATCGCTATATAACTACTGCTTTATGGTGAGCGGACTGTGCGCTCTGGGCTCGAAAGATCGCACATAACGCGATCGTCAAGTTCGATATTATTGTTGGTTGGAAGCACGCAGATCGTTCCCGTAATGTTGATCGATACATTCAAGGGGTGATTGAACCCGACTTGGTTCGCACTCGAATTCCACGTTTATTTCACTTAATTTTAGGGAATAACTCCAGTTTTTTAAAACCAATTGATAGTTAACCATCTTGATATTTCATCAAAAAAGGGAGATTTGTCTTACAAAAATTTTAGTTAGTGTTTAAAAATGAGTTAGAAGATTTATTTTACTTTTATGTCAACGAAATTTATGTTTTTATCTTTCACCCCAGAGTGGGATTTTCGAAATAAAAAAGGTTAAAATAAATAACCTTGCCTAGAGCGTGAAATCAATCCCATGTGTTTGACTCAAATATGTAATTTGTCGTGTATTTATTTACAATGTTCCCGCAATGTTGATCGACAAATTCAAAGGGTGATTGAACCTAACTTGGTTCGCACTCGAATTCCACGTTTATTTCACTTAATTTTAAGGAATAACTCCAGTTTTTGAAAACGAATTGATAGTTAACCCTCTTGATATTTGATCAAAAAAAGAAGATTCATCTTACAAAAATTGAAACTATAGTTTAAAAGTCACTTCAAACATTTATTTTACTTGTAGGTCAACGAAATTTATGTTTTTATCTTTCACCCCAGAGTGAATTTTCGAAACAAAAAACCTTAAAATAAATAAGCTTGCCTAGAGCGTGAAATGTATCCCACGTGTTTGACTCAAGTATATAATTTGTCGTGTATTTATTTACAAATTGCAACACGTACGACGCCCTCTTGGGTCGTGAATCACGAAAATATCTCGTATCACCAAAATACCGGTTCCTATCGGGGTTAGAGAGTAGAAAGAGCTAGGAGGAGAGTCTGGAGGCGATGAATCTCAAGTTAACTAACGGAGAGCTTCGAGGATCGAGGCAAAGGGGTCAATTAATTGAAAGGGTTGGGCGTCGTAGCGACGGCATTACGTCAGTGAGAGCAGATAGGTAGATTAGATCGAGGGAGAGAGAGAGAGAGAGGAAGAGAGTAGCCACCCTGGAGACGCTAGCCACTGGTCATCGGCTAATCATAGACCCGGTTCGCTTTCCCTTACGCCACCCGACTCTTGTTTCCCTCCCCACCTCCATTCCCCACCTTCCTGGCGACAGACATTCTCTCGCTCTCTACAAGGGTGTCTGATTGTAATTACTTTGCTCAAGTGCGGTGATTAAAGTTCTCGAATGGCTGGCGCATCGACAGAGACGACGAGAGACACACGCCGAGAATGTCCCAGGGCGTCCGTTCGTCCGTTCTCTCAGCAAGAGCTTAATCACTGGTTCGCTTACGTTTCTTGTTGTTTTTTTCTTTTTTATTTGCCCCCTTCAACGCTTGACCACCCGCGGACCGGTGATTTTATTGAGAAAGACGATACCTCCCATTCACGAAGGATTGTGTGTCAGCTTTGAAGAGGGGATGTTTTTAATGAAACAATGTATTTAAAAATTATCGTTCCGTTACGTGTTTTATACATTTTTTAAGAATCCGTAATTATAGGAAATAATCAAATTAATCAAAAATTTTGTTAAGGAAAATAATCTAATTCTTGTCCATAAACGATATTTGAATAATTGTTCGTAATTAACTTCTTACAAAGTTAAATATAATTACTTTTACGAACCAAAATTTGAATCGTTTTTTTTTAATTTGTTTCGTACAGAAATTTTGTCAACACTTGAAACTCTCGGTAGGTACGAAGTTTCATTTGAAATCGCGGAAACCAATTGAATCTCGAACGTATTATATAATTTTTTAAAAATTGTAATTAAGCAAAATAATTAAATTTATCAATAATTTTTGTTTAGGGAAAAAAAATTCTAATTCTTCTCCACAAACCATATTTGAATAATTATTTACAATAAACTTCTTATAAAGTTAAATATAATTACTTTTACGATCCAAAATTTGAATCGTTATTTTTAATTTGTTCGTCCATGATAAAAATAAAAATTATTCGTGCCAAAATTTTGTCAACACTTGAAACTCCCGATAGGTGCGAAGTTTCATTTGAAATCGAGGGAACCAATTGAATCTCGATCGGGGAAGGCGGGGGGCACAATAGACGGTGCAAAAATGTGTGTAAAAGTGGTACGAGAGACCGAGTGGAAAATAGCTCCGATGGGAAAACGCGAATGCAGCGAGAAGGTAGCGAACACTTGGGAAATTAAATACTTCATCGGATCTGATGGTCGTTGGTGGACGGGGGTGTGTAGCGGGATGAAAAAAAGAGAATATTAAACGAGGGAGTGAGAGAGAGATCGAAAAAGGGGTGTTATAGTGCTGACCCTCGACACGATGTAACAACACGATATCGATTTTGGTTTTCCGACACGCTCGTACGCTGCGTGCACACCATGCTCGACAGAATATGAATTGTTGACCCGATAAAAGGCTCGCTCATGATGAAAAATGATTTATGGTATTTAGAGTAATAATGAAATTTTCAAAAAAAATCTTACCTCTCAATAATATTATTTACGACCGATAGAATTTTTGTTTTTTTAATTCAATAGAAATGGTTTAAGTATCTATTTTATTGAATTAAATATTGTTTTGATCGATTTTAAAATCTGAACTTGATGAAAAATGATTTATGATATCTAGACAAAGAAATTTTCAACAAAAACATCGTACCACCCAATAATATTATTTTTGACTAATACAAATAATTTTTGTTTTTGTTTAATTTAATAGAAATTGTTTAAGTATCTATTTTAGTAAATTAAATTTTTTTTTATCGTTTTTTGAATCTGTACACGATGAAAAATGATTTATAACATTTAGAATAATAAAGAAATTTTCAAATAAATTATCTTACTCCAAAAGTATCATTTTTGACCGATGACAATAAGTTTTGTTTTATTTTATGTTATAGAAATGGTTTAAGTATCTATTTTAGTCAATCAAATATTTTTTTTATCGCTTTTCGAATCTGAACAATAAAAATCATCAATTTTTCGTTTATAAAATGAGAACAAAAATGTGTAAGACATTTATTTTCGTAAATTTCGATTAATCCGACCGTTTTTTTTTGTGAAAAGAGAACACAACACATTGCTATTGTTGTATCTTATTTTTAGAATTAAACTTTCGCAATCATCCCTCGTGACAGGTTATTTTCGCGCAGCGGAGAGCTTTTTGTTTGTTTCTCGCTCTCCCTCTCTCTCTCTCTCTCTCCCGTTGTTCATTGCGTCATATTATTCTCACGTTCTTTTTCTCTCATTCTCATCCACGCCTCTCTCGTCTAGTTAGCGTCCGCGGTGCGAGCATTCAATGCGAGGAAATAATAAATTCTGTCGAATGGGGAAAAGCGAAGGGTGTAAAGAGGGGGGAGATGGAAAGAGCTCGGGGCTTATGGGCACCGGATAATTCCCTCGTCTCTGTCCCGATGAAATTTTCAAATTGCGACAAGTTCCTCCACGTGGTTGCAATACGCGTACGTACATATTGTCATGGGTGTGACATTGTCGAATGAACGGAAAAGTCCCTTCGTAAATTGTGGTTAAAATGTATTTAATTGAACGTTGAATACGAGTCAAAATATTGAACTAAAATTATTTTCCTTCCGACAAATTAAAACATAATTAAAAATTGATTTATCGGAGGGAAAAGGAGAGAATTCAATTAACCTTGAGAAAAGTAACTAATTAAAAAAATCAAATCAAAGTCAAAATATTGAATTAAAATTATTTTCCTTGCAATGAAATAAAAAATAATCAAAAATCGATCTATCCGAGGAAAAAAGAAAGAATTCAATTAGCCTCAAGAAAAGTAACTAATTAAAAAAATAAACTCAAAATCAATATATCGGAATAAAATTATTTTCCTTCCAACGAAATAAAAAATAATCAAAAATCGATCTATCGGAGGGAAAAAGAAAGACTTCAATTAGCCTTGAGAAAAGTGAAAAACTAATTTAAAAAATTAAGTCAAAATCAAAATATTTAACTAAAATTATTTCCCTTCCAACGAAATAAAAAATAATCAAAAATCGATCTATCGGACAGAAAAAGAAAGAATTCAATTAGCCTTGAGAAAAGTAACTAATTAAAAAAATAAAGTCAAAGTCAAAATATTAAACTAAAATTATTTTCCTTCCAAGGAAATAAAAAATAATCGAAAATCGATCTATCGGACAGAAAAAGAGAGAATTCAATTAGCCTTGAGGTAAGTAACTAATTAAAAAAATAAAGTCAAAGTCAAAATATTAAACTAAAATTATTTTCCTTCCAACGAAATAAAAAATAATCAAAAATCGATCTATCGGAGGGAAAATGAAAGAATTCAATTAACCTTGAACAAACGTAACTAATTAACAAAATAAATAAATGAATAAAATTCTATCAACCAGATAAAACATTAATTTCAGATACGAATTTATGTTAAGTGACAAAAACTATAAATTTCATTAAAAACAAACCGAGCCAATTAAATTTAATCTTGCGTCTTCGTAATCGAGTTAATTCGATCGATTTAAAAAATTAAGTGAGTCAAGCGAGCACGCGCATCAAGAAGACGGTACGAGGAACAGAGAGAAGTAAATTAATCCTTCACACCGTGTGTGCCTCAAGGCTCGCGGCACATTCGAGTAGTCGGGGTTATCGATCCTTCTTGGTCGAGGTGGCTTGCCTTCCTTCCATCCCCACACCTCCCTCATTTCTCACTCAACCGACTCACCGTGCTCGAATCTCCCTCTCTCTCTCTCATTCTCATTCTCATTCTCATTCGAGCCCACCTCTCTCACGAGTGCCAAAGTAATAGCAGGTGCGATTATGCGAAAGCGTGCGCGCATGCAACCAGCTAAAATGTCATTCTCCCTCGTCGTATGCTCGAGCCTCGCCCGTGTATTCGCCCCGAGACTCAACGAATGTGAAAAAGTAGTCTCGCGAACAGAACGAACTCGACGAGTTTCAAGCATTTCGCACGCACCGAACACGCACCCGATTCCCGTCTGTCTCGACGCGGTGCAAACTCTCCCGTGTTGAGAGCAGAGCTTGTCCTTTTTTTTCTTCTTTTTTTTTGCAACCGAGAAATATAAGCCTTGCCAGGTGTTTGACTCCTGGATAAAATTGTCATCGGACAAATAGGGACGCGTAAGATCGATTCGATCGAATCGATCAAGTCCGGGACAGGTGAATTAGTTTCCAGTCACACGTTCCAACTGCTCGACGACTCAATTCACTTTGCATGCAACTTATTTTCTTTTATCGTAATTAAATCACAGAAAATCAAATTTAATTACTTGTCATCAAACGCTGTTAGATCTCATAGAAATTAGAGATTAATTTTTGTTTTTTTTTTGTAAATTTTTAATTTGTAAACTTAATTAGTTTTGCGATATCTTTGGCTAATTGTGTTCATTCGATCGAACGCGAATGGGTCAAATATTGTGCTGGGTTTTGTCCTTAATTTGTAAAATATAAACGACGTAGGAGAAAATGAAAATTATCGGACACCCGTTACATGTGTACCTGCGTTCACGTTGCGTGACGAAAGCTTTTGACAGTATGGCATAATATGTATACAGTACCTACAAGTTCCATATACTCGTTTGACTCTGCGTCTCGCTCTCTCTCTCTTCCTCTGGTCTGTCAGTTCCAGTACTCGCACCCACACAAGGTCACGTGCAAACTCACGCGCTTGTCCACTGCCACGTGCGATATTCTCTCTCTCTCTCTCTCTTCTGAAAGGATGACTCAGGCAGTACCGCGACATGTTTAACTCCCGGCAAATTCATACTTCCGATAATATTGGAGCGGCCAGAACGTACGTGAATGTTTGCTCAACAAAACGTGGACAAGACCTCGATTCTCATTACAATCTCTCTCTCTCTCTCTCTCTATATATATATATATATATATATATATATATATATATACATATATATGTATATTGATTCTATGATAAGAAAACACACGAAACACGAGAAAAATTCTATTTTCATTTGCTCGTTGCTTTTTCCTCATTTTCGATGGGGGGGGGGGGCGTTCAGGTTTCGATAATATTTTTATTTTTATTATCTGGATGATAATGTTTTGATATTAAAAAACAAATCTATAATAACAAAATATCACAAGGATTCTCATAATCTTACAAATTAAGAAAAAAAGCGAAAAATAATTTTCGAAAAATTCAAATTTTCAGTAGGAGAAACGATACTTAAAGAATTTTCCAAAAAGATATTGAACAATTTTTCATTCAGCTTCGGAGAACCCAAGTGAGGAAACGCTAACTGCTCAAAAATGCCAAGAAAACAAACCAAAACCAATCTATAATAACAAAATATCACAAGGATCCTCATAACCTTACAAATTATGAAAAAATGGGAAAACTAATTTTCGAAAAATTCCAATTTTCAGTAGGAGAAACGATACTACAATAATTTTGTAAACTGATATCAAACAATTTTAAATTCAGCTTCGGAGAATCCAAGTGAGGAAACCCTAACTGCTCGAAAATGCCAAGAAAAAAAAAGGAAAACAAATCTATAATAACAAAATATCACAAAGATTCTCGCAATCTTACAAATTATGAAAAAATGGGAAAACTTATTTTTGGAAAAATTCCAATTTTCAGTAGGAGAAACGATATTACAATAATTTTTCAAAATGATATCGAACGATTTATCCTTCAGCTTCGGAGAACGCAAGTGAGGAAACCCTAACTGCTCAAAAATGCGAAGAAAAAAAAGGAAAACTCATCGAATGGAATAACGTCGCTAAACACGTCGAGAGTAGACAGGCCCATGCATTATTTCTTTCTCAACGAGTAGAATCTTGAGGACGGGAACAACGAGGAGGGTTTGCCAACAAGCTGAGTGGTGGTACGTGTGTCAATTGGCGGTTTCCATTTGCGCGCTTCCTCGAGGCATCTGGGGTCCCTGCTGGCTATAGAACGATAAAAATTATGTCCTGCCCGGATCTCCTCACCGCTCTTTATTCCACATATAGATATGTATATATACCTGCTACTGTCGGTATATCGTGAACCATAAGCCGCTATATTATATCGTACGAGAGAGGAGGTTTGCCTGCGCTTCTCTCGTTCCACGTGTCGGAAGAGCAGCCAGGCTACGGTAGAGAGACGCGCAGCTGCGAGCTACCGCCTTCGCGTCCCGGTCCTCTTTACTTTTATACACACACACACACACACATATATATATATATATATATATATATATATATATATATATATATATATATATATATATATATACACGTCTAGTCTGCCCTCTGACGGGCGCGCGTGAAAGACTCCTGGAACGTGTCCGTAACGAGTCCCGCGCGTGCACCTACCTCGAGTTATATCGCTACGCGTTACGAGAACGATGAGGGGGAGGGGGGGGGGGGGGGGGGCACTGTGGAACATCTCGTGCATTAGAGTCAGCCAAAAATAAGGGAGTGAGTTAGATAAGGTCGATTCGAATTTGGATAAGATCCCGACAACGCGAGAGGGAGACAAACATTTGCATCTGGTCGCTCGAGTTAAAAAGCACTGGAAAGATTAAGCCGACGACCCTCGAGCGCGCCTCGAGCACGCTTGGAAAATGAAGAAAATCATCTGCGCCGTTCTCGAGAGACGGGGAGTTTATGGGAAAATAAAAATTAGCTAGGGAACGTTCGATTATGATTATTATAAAATGTTATTATTGTTGACAGGATCGATTTTGTTTTATTAATAGAATTGTGTCGAGGGTTGGATATTGTTTAAAGAGAATGTAGGGTGGAACTAATATTTTGAAAATATTGTTTGGAATACGTGGATATACGTTAGTTTTTCCATTTGAACGAGGTTTTGGGTTTATTATCGCTTTATTATCGTTAGGTTGGATAAAAGCTCGATTATCGTCGTGTACGAGAGAGAGGAATATTAATAAACGTCAGTGCGCGTCGAGTGTGAGCAAACACAATATTCACGCTCGCGGGCATCAATGAGAATTAGGTACAGTGGGATAAAGAAGCCAATGTGAACCATCCAGGTGTGATCACCTGGATTTTAATACACGTGGATGACACGAGAAAGAGAGACGAACAATAAACGATATTACGTTTTATCGATAAATTCACACGAGTTTCTTCTCATTACGTTGCCCCGACGATTATTGACCCAGTCAGAATAACCGTGAGCTTTTTTCACGTTTTGTTTTTGTTTAAATTACAAAAATTACGAAAAGTTGTTATATTTTTAACAATTTTTGATAATTTTTGGTTCAAATCCCAGGTAGAAATTATGGAAACTGTTTGGTATTTTGAGATAAAGCAATGGGACCTATTTCGAGTAAAATTGGAAAAAATCTCCGATCGAAAGAAAAATTTTATAATTGTTATCGAACGATCTCTTTGCTGCTTGTATTTTAATCCAAGCCTGTGGATCACACGAGGCAGCGAAACGGACAATAGTTAGTATTACGTTTTATCAATAAATTCACACGAGTTTTTTGTCAGATGGAATAATCGTTAGTTTTTTTCAATTTGTTTAAATTACAAAAATTACGACAAATTATTATATTTTCAACAATTTTTGTTAATTTTTGGTCCAAATTCCAGGTAGAAATCCTGGAAACAGTTCGGTATTTTGTGATAGCAGAAAGCGACGTATTTCGAGTAAAATTTGAAAAAACCTCCGAGCGAAAAAAAAATTCCAGAGTTTTTACCAAACAATCTCTTTGCTCCGTGCATTTTAATCCAAGCAGCTGTCTCACATGGATCACACGAGGAAGAGAGACGGATAATAATTGGTATTACGTTTTATCAATAAATTCACACGAATTTTTTATCATTAATTTTTCAGATGGAATAATCGTTAGTTTTTTTTCAATTTTTTTGTTTAAATTACAAAAATTACGACAAATTATTATATTTTCAACAATTTTTGTTAATTTTTGGTCCAAATTCCAGGTAGAAATCCTGGAAACAATTCGATATTTTGTGATAACGAAACGCGACGTATTTCCAGTAAAATTTGAAAAAACCTCCGGGCGAGAAGAAAATTCCAGAGTTTTTACCGAACGATCTCTTTGCTCCGTGCATTTTAATCCAAGCAGCTCTGTCTCGCGGTGCTCTTTGCGCTGTAGAATTTATGAAAGGGTGGTGGAAAAACACCCCCGTCAAGCAGTTTCGTAGCTCTAGGATGTATATGCAAAAAACCTCGAGAATCTTTTCTCTTTAGCTCCCGGTTGGCTCGTAACAACGAAACCCTCGCCGCACCAAGACGTACGAACATTCGCAGTGTGGTACATAGCTGTTCTCCACCCCCAATCTCCGAGCCGTCAGCCGCCTTCGCGGAATGTCTCGGGTTAATTTTCTTTTTCTTTCTCTTTCTCTCTCTCTCTCTTTCTTTTTCGTTCAACGTTCGTCGAGAAGTTTCGCTCTCTCGCTCGTATCTCCTTTTCGCTCCGCCTCGCTGCCGCGAGCCTTCTCTTATTTTTTCCTCGAGTTCGCGACTTAATTAATCGCATAACACCGGGGCCTAATGAAATCAGAACTCCAATCGTGTTCCTCCCTCTCTCTGCATTTTCCGAGTCCCGTCTTTCTTTCTCTCGCGCTTCTCCTCGGCGCGATCCCGTAGTCGTGATTTTTCTACCGTCCCGATCTCTGAGTAACCACCCTACAACCTCCGAGAACCTCTTGGCGTGCTCAGAGCTACGTTAAAAAACGGAAATATTTACCGGGAATACTTTTCCGCACGTCGGACTTCCTCCCGCCTACCCTTCGCTCTCTAATTATAAATGCAATATATACAGGTACAGATATTCGTATACAGAGCAAATGCCAAAAAACGGGCTGACTTTGACAGTATTGGGGCAACTTTAGCAGCGCGCCAAAATACGGTTTAAATTTGTTCGCAGTGGTAAAAAGATGAAAAACCTGAATATTACCGGAAATTGTAATATGTTGAGATTATAATGGTGATATTCGTGTTGCGCGGGAAATTTCCGATTTCATAACCTCCAATTGAACCCTTTTTGGACAAAAAAAATTGGCCCTTTGCAGGTTTGAAAATCGTGATTTTTCAAAGTGTCGCCACGGTCATAAAAATTGAACTAGGCAGATGTTCCTTAGCTCCTTTTCCTCGACTTGGCGAAACCTTCAAGAAGATATTCATAAAATAATTATTAATATTTAATTAAATTTGAAAAGGACTAATTACAGTTGACTAATAATTGACTCGATTCTTGGAACAATTTCGAATTAAAACGGACAGGTCCTCCCTTCATCTCGCTCTTAACAAACCACGGAACATCCTCGAGAACTTTTCCAACCCTCTAATAAGTCGCGAAGCTCTCGACGAGCGATTGCTTCGACAACGTTAAATTATTAATCGCGGTTAGGCGAGAGAGTTCCGTTCTCGTACCGAGTCCGTACGAAACATCGAGAAAGCGTTGATTAATCGGTACCGAAGCATCGTCGTCGTCGTCGTTGTCGTCGGAGAAAAGTAGCATTTTCCAAGCTCCGGGGTCCACTCGAGCGTCCGCGATTTTAATTAATCCCGGTCGTTCGAGGTTGCGAGGACGCGAACCTAGGAAGAAATTATTCGCGGTACGACGAGTCGCGGTAAAGAAGGGAGGAACCCACACCCTCGCACTCGAATATTTTTCTTCTCTTCCGTAAAAGCTCTCGATCGTCCGAGCTCTCTCACCCCTCTTGAATAGACACGGAGAGGGTGGATTGTCCTTCGTCAACGAGACTCAACCTTTTCGCATTCTTGCCTAATACATCTTCCATCTCTCTCCCTCTTTCACCCTTGCCAAAGACGAATTCTCTTTTCTCTCGAAATTCGATTCGCGTGAAAAAGAGGATGTCAAGGGGTTGGAGGGGTGAGTTTCGACCAAGGGGATAAAACGATTATACACCGGGATTTTTGCTATTCATCCGGGTAAGATAAGGTGTCGGAGATTGGACGAGGAAGCCTCCAGTGGGCAATGGAGGGACAAGGGATAGGTCTCGCATAATTCGAGATCAACCGGACGCGGAATCTCGTTGATGAGACGACCAGGGCTGTTGCTGTAATACTTGACGCATCGTGGACAGCCCTATGAAAAGATGAGTGTCCATAACCCAGGGACTCCCTCTGCCCAGAGCGTTTGATCGATGCACCTGACCATTTCTCACGGGTTGGCGCTTTTAACGCTTGTATTAATAATATCGCTTGCCCCCCCCCCCCTCCACCCCTCCTCATCCTGTCTGCCGTTCCTTTGCTTCGTTAAAATAATAAGCGTTCTCCGGTATGGGAACAACGAGTCGCCGTGGAACGGCGCGGGCCTCTTGTACGCTGCGATAAAACGCAACGATATTACGAACCGGGAAGCAAGCTACGCTTTCCTTTCATAATCATCGAGAACCATTCAAGGATTCTCATCGCACGATTTAACTCCTGGAAAATTAAAATCGCAGAGAGACGGTACTTCGGATCGCTAATTCACACCGAACGAAATCTTCGAAAATTGGAGACTCCCGATGGAATCGAGGACACCAACGAAATAATCTCGTGTTCAAAATTCAATGATATTAATCAATCCTATCGAATCGATAGCTCCCTTCGATCGAACGAATATTTCACGAGTAATATCCAAAAATAAGCTGGGAAAAATTTGGTTTCCGTTCGATCCGTCTGACTCGAGGGAAAAAAAGAGAGCGTAGGTCGAAAATACCGGTTCGTGAAAACGCGATTCGAGGTGGAACACACGAGAGAGGCGAAATACACACCCATCGTGTATTGCTCTGGTCGATGCCAAAGGCCCACACGACTGTCGTGGAATATTCGTACATCGACACACCCACGCGGAAAACGACGAGACACATGTGCTCCGCAGAAAACCCCATCGGGGTCCTACGTGGCTGAAATGGTGGGAGCGGGGTCCGCGCGATATTAACGACGCGAGCTTTGTGAAGCGAAACTATAACCGAGTTATCGGCCTCATTTTATGCATCAGACTCTCTCTCTCTCTCTCTCTCTCTCTCTCTCTCTCTCTCTCTCCCACTCACTCTCTCACCCTCACTCCCTCGCCATAACGTAACTGAATTCGATAGGTAACCCAATTACGCATCTTTGCCTAGCTAGCATGCACGGCTCTCCCGCCATGATATCACATGTACCACGTGACGTGTACGTGACACCGAATACCAACTGTGTGTCGTACGTTTCGTGAAGTGGACCCCGGACACATACGGGGATAGACGGACCGAGAAAATCGTGAGGGGGGATAGTATTGTTAAAACGGTCTGGCCGTTGATATTTCGGGAAATATCACGATACACATCCGAGGGAAAAGGGGTTGGACTCTGGGAAAAAGGCCTGGAGAGTGCCAAAAATGGAAAGCCGGACACGAATGTTCTGGATAATATATATGGCCAAGTCGGGAGCGTCACTTTGACAAATGTCGAGGTGGAAGGAGAGATACGAGAGGGATTCTGTGGAACGCGTTCGGGGTGACTCGCGGCTCAAGGAAGGGGAGGATGAGAAAGTGAGTGTGGTCTCGTGCCGTTTTCGGTACAAAAGCGAGTGGCAGCGGGCGAATATATACACCAAGCTCTCTATATTGTGGCTCCACTCAATCAGAAGTCATAATACATTTACCACGAGCTAATGAAGTCTTGATGAAAGGCTGTTGGCCGTTTGGGACGAACCGTCAGGGGTTCTCCGAGTTGGCGAACAGGGGTGGTTTCGTTTCGTTTTCCGATCAAGAGTTCTTCGACTCTGTCGACTTCGCCAAGAGGCTATGTAAAACTCGCTCGGAATCGATCGTGATACAACGTGATGATGGTTTCATGGTAGGTCGAGGGTGGATCTAAAAATGAGGAACTCTTTGAGGAAACGGTGAATAAAACGTAGTCGAGGATAATAGAGTCGGTGTCACTGGCCACCCGGTGAAATACTCGCGGGACGTCACCAGGGGAAAGCATAATCCTTGAAAATTAAAAATGTTAGCGTTTCCACGATGGTTTCAAAGACCTCTTGGTGACTTGTCCGTGGCGCGTAAGCTCCGCTACTTGTCATTTACCAACCGGGACTCGAGGAAGGATGAGTCCAACGCCCTCTCTTTCTCCGCATCGACGTGAAGCTCCATTTACAGAAACCCCGTCAAAGGGATTGTAGCATTATACTTTGGGAGTTTAGGAGGCTGGAAAGACGACCACCATTTCGCAAAGCTCTTCCTCGTTCCAGTGAGCGACCACCGTTCGTTGTATGGAAAGGGGTGAGCTCTCGCAGTATTCGTTCCCACCAGCGCATCTAAAACGAGGGATAGAAAGTGGGAGACGCGACTACGATAACCGAAGAGAAGCTGATGAAAACGTAGGGCCTATAAGCTAGACGTGGAGGAAAGACGAAAAAATGTTCTCGCGAACATTCTCGTTCCTCCCTCTCCCCTCAGCCACCCCTCTCTCACTCATCTCCCTGGTAAAACGAGTATTTGTCTTTGTGAATAAATAAAACGCATTACGAAGTTACCCGGCTGCGTCGAGGAACGAACGAGCCTTCGTGCCGTCCAACCGAGGGAAAAAAAAATTTCGTTCTCGAGCGTAAAATGTACGATACGTTCCCTCGCGAAACCCTAAAAAGATGGACTGAAAATGCGCCTGCCAGGACTTACCATCGACAATGGTGGGCTCGATAAGATCTAAGATCGGATCGTATCTTTCGTCGCAATTTTTCAACGATATGTCGCACGCGTCGCTAAAGGTTGTAGAAACGATTAACATTTCGAAGACACGGGGCCTCCGTGCTGGCTCACGTGTCGTAAGGTCGATCGTTCCGAAAGTGCAAACGATCCTACGTTAAAACACGTTGTAAGATCGATTGAGACTTTACGCATTGGCATTTCACCTCGGGCTTATAAAAATCTCCAACGTACCTATAACGTCCTACACATCGCCGACAAGCGGTGCACGTAGACGGTTCAAACATTCATGGGAAAATTGTTATTGAACTTTGTCGATTTATCGTTACAAACTTGTCAAAAATGTTCTCGTTTCGACAAAATTTGGGCTCGAACCTGGAATTGTCCAATGTCCAGTCCCCTGTAACATCGTAAAGTCTCTACCGACTTCGATAATCGTTGCCAGTTTCCGATTCGTCGACGGTTATCAACGTCACCGGTTAATAAAGCTCCCTTTCTCCTTCACCCCGATACAGAAAGCACGATAGCTAGAGAACGATACACCGGCCGGATCTCGGCTCTATCTCTCGTTCAGCCTCGCGTTTCACGGAGAGTCTTCAGCACATAGTAAGACTCCGCGAGGTCGAATTGAATTTGCAAACTTGCAGATTGGATTCCAACTTGCCTATTACAGGGTGCGTCTGTTCCGGTTAAAAGCCGAACGTAGATGGGATGGGGTGGGAGAGAGGGGGGCTTGGAAGCTTTCTCGTCGTTCGGCGGAGGTCGAAGGTGAAGGAGTGGGTACCTGGTTATAGGGTGTAGTACTATGGCTACTGTTTCACTGTACTGTGATGCTTGGAGAAACGACCCGGGGCAGGGGAATTAATGCCGATACGGTATACGCGGAGGTCGAGGATTACTACGGAAGAGCTCGGATGCAACCTCTCTCTCTCTCTCTCTCTCTCTTTCTCTCCCTCCCTCACCCTCTGTTTCTTTCTCTCTCCCTCTCCCTCTCCCTCGTTGTCTTAGATTCGCGAGCGTCTATAGTACTAATATATATATGTATATTACGACGGCATGTATACGTATATTCGATGTAAGCAAGGGGTGTGTACATGCATGTAAGTGTACGAGGGAGGAGGGAGAGACCTGAATCCACGACGTTGAGCCAACGAGGCTATTTTCTCGACTACCGACGTAGTACAACACCGAATATTACACGGAGACGACCCTACCGAGCGAAACATCGAAAGGCCAGGGGCATGATTTTGCGCACGCCATCCCCCGGACGCCTCCCCTCTCTTCAAGCCTTGTCCAACCACCCCCCACTGTTACTTGGCATCGTGCAGTCCCATCGTGCTAGGGCTGATTAGGATTCGTTTATTGATTTTAATTACGACTCTCTTTTCCAAACATCCCCCGCTTCACCCTCAAACAACCCCTAACGAGAAAGTTCCCGCTTATCTTGAAATAAAATCCTTGATAAATCTCCTGAATATTTTGTTTCTTCCGTTGGAATATTGAACGTTGCTTAGGAAGAAGACGTTGAAACAAACGGAAGGATTGTTACGACGAGTTTACGAGTAGAAAGCTCGTGAATTTTCGTGTTAGCGTGTAACGAGGCAGAAAATGTTTCTCTCCACCTTTTGATATGCACATCTCTCTCTCCCTCTCTCTCTCTCTCTCTCTCTCTCTCGCTGTTAGGTATTTAGGTGTGGGTTTGTCTGTGTTCAGGACGAAAACAGTTTCGCCGTACAAACTGCCGATGTATAGTTGCGTTCCTACGTGTGTTATTCAAATTAGATTCCTCGCGACGTGAGCGCGGGGGTGAGGAGGCTTAAGAGTCGTGTCTGGAGAAAAGGGAGGGGGTGAAGGGAGTGAGAGAGAGAGAGAAGGACGGGTCGACTTGATGTAAAGCCCGAATAATTTCTCGAGGATACGAAACGTGCGGTATGTCGTACAGAGCCGAACGCCTTGGGGGCATTCGTGCCACTGATGCTCGTGATCTTGCTCCCTCTCTCTCTCTCACACACACACAGACACTTATTCGCGAAATGTGCATGCAGACAAGAAGGAATGAGAATATCTTAGCTATATATACGTTCGTATAACCCACGACGTATATCAACATCCCAGCAGGCTGGTGACTGTTGGCAAGTGGCTGTGACTGCTAGCGCACCATCCTCAGGATTGAAATGCCTCGGATATGTTTCCTTCGCGTTTGAACACGAGTTTCCATTCCAACCCCACGCTAATCGCTCGATTAATCGAACGATCATGCACACGATTTGTTTAAAATCAAGGAATTGATGTTTTTCTTTCCTTTTATTCAGTTCACTTTGTAGGAGGTTAAAAATAAAACACACCCCTTGACGAGATCAAGAATTTGATGATTCTTTTTCAAAAGATTAGAAAGCTTGTAGATACAGCAGGAATATATTTTTAAAAAGGAAAGGGAGATGATGAAAAAATTTGGGAACAAATGCAAGACGTTCCCATCTTGAAATATTCCCAAGAGGGATGGAGCGACCCTTCCGCTCAACCCGAGTCTCGAGACAATCCACCTCCCCTCCTAGCTCCTTTGCCAGAGTTTTAGCCAGCAGCATAAACGCAATAATTTCGCGAGGGTGAAAAGGGGTTGCTGATGCTGTGCATGCTCCCTTCCACCCACCCGAATCCAACCCCGACGACTATGGCATGCGCGTAAATGTAGTTATAAATAAATCTAGGAGCTCTTAATGTTCGCCGACGTTGTTAGGTACGTAGGTAGGTGGTTTTCGTATGGAAAGACGGTCTAGGGGGGTCGAAACGAAGACTATGATGTTTCTGGAAGGGTTGTAACGCTCTCAGCTTGCTATATCCGAGTATATACAGTGAAAATTGGGGTGGAGTAAGGGCAGAAACCGAGAAATGGCCAGAGAGACAGGAAGAGACGAGCTCGGGGTGAATCGCTACTGTGCCACCCCCAACCACCTTCTCCTCTCCCTTTCTATCTTTCTCAGAGTGAGCAATGCGAGGGTGTGTTTCACGAAGGGATGAAAGTCGAGGAAAAGGGGTTGGGTGGCCTCGGTGACACGCGTGCCGCGGGAAATTCACTCCGTCGTGCGCATTTGACTGCTACGTCGTCGTTTTCTTTGCTCTCGTCTCTTCTTCAACGTTTTCTCTCTTTCTCCTTCGTTTCATTCCACCTTTCATTTACTTTTCGCATATTATACCAACGTATACAGGGGGTAGGTTTCTACCGTTTTCACTCAACTCGTAGCATTCATACCGGACGCTCAATGCTGTGCAAACGTTTCATAGAATTGAACGAGATCAGAGAAACGAACCGCGAGTACGAGTCTTACTCACGACGAGAGTCATCAACTTCTTTGATAAAGCAAAACAAAATGACGCCTTCGACACACAAAAAAAGCGAATTTCAATTAAACTATTATTTCAACGAATGCGATCAAATACATTTTTCAAGAATAATTCTTCTTTTTCTTGGACGACGACTGTGTAAAAAAAAGATAAAAAAATGTCCCCTACAATTCTCACAGAGAAGGTGCGAAACGTTCTATCCCATTACAATTAACAATTAACGCCACGATTATAAAATAATGATTATTATTATCATATTATAACGTTTTTGCCAACTCTTGCATAAAAATAATTTACCCCCCCCCCCCCCCCCATTCGCTCCTTCTCAACGTCGATGCCAGCGCGCCCTGCCGGCTTCTCGACGTGGCGTGCACACGCACACGCTCACGTGTGCCCACAGAAAGAGAGAGAGAGACTCGTATGCCGGCTCACGTATCGCTCGAGAGTCATTGCGTGACAATTAAAGTCAACGCGGCCAGACCGGAGATAGGTGCGCACGTATCCGAGTTATAGTGTAGAAAAGCATCACTTAACTATACACTTTATATTATACAGGGTGAATTTAATAAGGTGTTAGAGGTTTTATTCTAAGGTAGATGGGATTATTACAAACAAAAGTTGCAAATATACATTGGCGATATTTTAAATAATTTACGAGATATAAATGTTTAAAGTTGACCAATCACAGCGCGCCGAGAAGCGTTGGAGCCGCCCACTCCTGACCCTAACAGCCGATGTCCGAGAAATAAAAGTAACTGCGTAATAATATAATAAATAAAATTGACTGCTGTGAATTTTGCAACCCCAAATGTAACGCCCCATACTGTGCTATCTCTACGACTAGGGCGGGAGTGGGCGGCTCCAACGCTTCTCGGCGCGCTCTGATTGGGCCAACTTAAAAAATTCATATCTCGTAAACTATTCAAAATATTCCCAATGTACATTTGCAACTTTTGTTTGTTATAATCCCATCTACCTTAAAATAAAGTTTGAGACACCTTATGAAATTCACCCTGTATATACCACATATAAATGTAGTCGAGATCGTAGTGAAAGGGTGAAAAAAAGAAAAAGAAAAAAAAAAGAAAAGGTAGAACGGGGGAGAAGCGTTCTGACGCGTCGTCGCCCAGTAACGACGTCCTGGAAATGCCTTCTCTATCTTTCTCGACAAAGAGACTCGAATATTCCGTCTGTAATAATAATTGTGCATGTACAAAGAAAACGAGAAGGGGATTGCGATGAGGCGAGAGGGAGGCAGGGAGGAATTATTAAAGTATCTACTCGCGTCTTCTTTATGCTTTTCCACGAAATGCATTTATGTATTTTTTCCTTCATTCACATTTTTCTACATACGTATTCGTGTTATATATGCATATATATGTATATATATATAAGAAAGTTAGAATAATGTAATCTCAACGCTGGTTGTGATAAGATCTGTTAAGTTTTACCACACTTTAGCACGATTCCGTCTACGAGTTGGTAACGCAAACAGCGCGCCTCGTTAAACTTTGCACTTGTTTGTACACACCTAAGTACGCCCACCGGAAGTCAATATCTTCCCTACTTCGTCGTTTCTACCTCTGTCTCACATTTCCACGAGTAAAAATCACGAAGAGTGTCGCGAATGTAATAATAAATTTGCGCCGACGAAACGAAAGATCTCCCTCGACGATCGTTTCTCATTGCTTCTTGTCTTACGTCATTCCCCCCCTTCGTCTTATCTTTCTTTGAAAATTCCTCGAATACTTGGAAGCGAATAAAAACGAGCTCTTAATTTTACGCTAATTTCGTTCCCATTTGCGAGTTTGATTTTCTTGCAGTGAAACTCGATGACTTTCGACGAAGGGTGATGAATCAAAGGTATCGATATATATATATATGCCTATTTCTGCAAGTATATATGATAGTAGGAGATGAGAAAGACGGGGATGAAATGAGTCGAGAAATTGTTCCTGAGGAATTTATCAATTTTCTTTGAGGGACTCTAATTGTACTAATTTGTTTGTCTTGAAGAGAGAGGGAGCGAGAGGACGAGCCTCCTCCTTCTCTTCTCGAATCACGGATCTCGATAGGGGCGAAACTGGAATTCTATCGTTTAATCTTCGTTGCCTCACCCCCACCTCCTCCCATCCAACGTACACGTTATACGCTATAACTGTATAGGTAAATATATTTCGTTTCGAGAGTACATCTCGCTCTTTCTCCCCGAGTGGAATGGCACATTCCTCTCGAGCCAATTTGCTCGCTACCCCGAGAAAAAAAAAATTATTAAACGATAATTTATTTCCTTCGATGAAATTAAACGATTTCTTCCAACCCCCTGCCCCCCCCCCCCTAAATCTCACCCCTTCTCCAAAAAAAACTACGAAATTCTCATTTATCAAAAAAGAAACACGCATTTTTAATCAACAATTTAAAAAAATATCTAAAAATATTTCGAAATTTGATTTCCGTTGGAAAATTACTTCGTATTTCGTTACGTTAGAGACAATCGAGAGATCGGATGTCTCGCTAGTTTTTACGCCGTCCTGCCTTTATCCTTGAGGAAATGCAGATTACCGTCATCGCTTACAATAAAATTAAATGATCTCTTCCACCCCCTCTCCTCCTCAAAACCATCCCTTCTTAAAAAAAAATCTACAAAATTCTCATTTATCGAAAAAAAACGCATTTTTTAATCAACAATTTAAAAAAAAATCAGAAAATATTTCGAAATTTGATTTCCGTTGGAAAATTACTTCGTATACTTCGTTACGTTAGAGACAATCGAGAGATCGTGTGTCTCGCTGGCTTTTACGCAGTCCTGCCTTTATCCTTGAGGTAATGCACATTACCGTTGTCGCGTACGTCGCTTCGCATTCACGCTTCGTTAGAATTGGAAAGCACACGAACCGTATAGACGCCCGTGTATATAATTTTATCCAAGTCACAATTGCGTACAGCGAGTTAGCAATGGACAAATAGGTGTGCGCTCGCGAATCAGCGAGAAGGAAAAACGCGAGGGTGTGCGCAAGGGAGAAAGAACGAAAGCGAGAGAGAAAGAAAAGCGAGTGCGGTACTCGAGCTAGACGCGCACACACGTGCGCGCTCGCGCTACGGATGAAGGCAATAATACGTTTTTAATTGCCAAGCTCATTGCGTTTCTGTGTCACATAAGAAGTAACGTGTACCGCGAGAATATCCGCCTTATATTATTATTGTTATATAGATATATATATATACAAGTGTGTGTATAAGACTATAGAGCAAAAGCCCGCCCACATCGCTGATATTTATGTGGTAACGTGTCTAATTTATCCCAGTTTAATATCAACCGACTTACATCGCACGAGTCCTTCTCTCGTTACGAAATATAACTGTATATATACAAGTTTGATACTCCCTCTCCCTCTTTTACATCGCGTCGTCGACCCTCCCTCTTCGTCTTTCATCCAGAAGCGCTTCCCTCGAGCTCACGAACTTTTTGCACTCGCAGCCATGATATACCGCGTGATTCTCTATATTACATTTCACCGTAAGCTCTCTCTCTTTCTCTCTCTCTCTCTCCCCCCTTCCTCTCACTCCCCCTTCCTCTCTCTGCCCCTCCCTTACGAATATTAGGAAAATTATTGTGAAAGTTATAATTTGCCTCGAAGAAATTTTAGAGCATAAAAATAAATCAATCAATCTCTCGCTCTCTGTCTCTGCCCCCCCCCCCCCCTCTCAATTTGGTCTTGGATTCTAATTACATTGTTCTCTATTTCGTTAGTTTTAGTTTTAATTTGTTAAGGTATTGCTTCATTAAAAAAATATTTATAATTTCTCTAATTATTCTATTTTTATGAAAAATAAATGAATTATTTATCATTCGTCGATATATTTGTATGTGTCGTATAATCTTTCTATCTCTCTCAGCTCGATGATACTAGACGATAAATCCTTGTAGCTAGTACGATCCGCGTAATACGTGCGACGAGTTCGCGATCTTGGAGAGATCGGAACTCTCCGTTTCACAGACAGGGGCGAATCTCGTCTCGCGTCATCCTATTCCATTATATTTATATGTGTATATGTATATCGGTGTGGTGGTACGTGGAGGCTGATATCAAAGCGCGCGCGCCCTGGCGCCCCGTCAAACAATATCACGTAGAGAGATGCTGATGCGATTGTATTATGGCTAGTGGACCGACTATCCATTGTCTCGTCACGTCTCTCTACTCACTCGTTCTATTCTCTCTCTGTCTCTCGCTTGGGCCTCACCCCCTCCTCTCTACCACCCACCCTTTATCTCGATCCCCAGACCTCGGCTTCGTATATCGTATCGAGTGAGCATCCATCGAAAGTAGCGTGTGCTCTCGCGAGAAGATACGAGGGAATATCGAAGAATAAGAATGAAAAGAAAAAAAAGAAGAGAGACAAGAGGAAAAATGCAACCGGGGGAGATGAGAATGAGACCGAGGGAGGGAGATGGAAAATAATAAAGTTTCATTGTAGAATCTTGATTGTCGGTTTAGAAATTCGTAGAAAATATTTTTTAGAAATGAAATTTAATCGAATTAGAAAAATTATAAGAATTTTTATTCAAATAATAAAATTTAATCGTTTAATGGCAAAATTAATTAAAAATTGGAATTTTGATATAATTTTACTTTTTTATACTTGAAACAAGAATGTCGATCATGATTACCCCCCGAATCTTGCAATCTCAACACACCTACGTGCACAGTGATATCTTTCTGTCTCCCCCTTCCTCCCTCACACCCTCCCTCCCTCACCCCCTCCCTTTTCGCCTTACTGGATCATTCTCTCGTTCCCGTTCGTCCCGTAGCAACGTATTTGAAATTCTGCGGTCTCGATATTAGATTACCAAGAGCGATCGACTACTTCCTGCCCATCGTCGTCGTCTCGAGCACACGTCAAGAATCATCTACGCTATAGTAACACACTCACACAACGATGAATTCATGCGTGCATTATTCACGGCTTAACGTGTCACGATTTCCTGGAATTCCCGGAATTCACCCTCTCTTCTCGTATTCTTTTCTATTTAAATATCGTACATACGCACTCGAGTGAAATATCGCAACATCCGGTTTGTCACATTTGTCCTTGGTTTCTAAGGATTCTCATCCTCTTTCACATATTTCACGGATCGGTTTACTCCATCCGCCATTGAGAAAAATTCTCCCTCTCCAACCCCTATGACGTCGATGACAACCCAACGTTCCCTCTATTCAAACGAGCAGTCTTACCTGTAATCAGAAAGCAAACAAAAATGGCGACGTTAGAACGACCAAAAGTTTTTTCATTGGTAAAATTTTAATTCCTCGCTCGTCTCGCGAATTCGAGGGGAGGGGGGCTGAGGGGGATGATAAAAAGAAATAACGATACGATATAAATATACACGGAGCTATATTCGTAGCGTGTGATCCATACGTATATATATATATATATATATAGCAACTAAAAACGAGTTGCCGCCGGGCTCGGCAAATTTATCTGATTTTCATTCAAATGGGCAGAGTCTCGCCTCATCTCGCATTTATATATTCCAGTGATATTGCACTTTTTTAAACTCTCGCCTCCACCCCCCACCCCTTCGCCCTCTATCCCTTCCCCCCTTTCACTCTCTTTCTCTTTTTTCTCTCCGCCGACTCGCTTTTCTCGCTGGGATATTAAGACCCCCACAGCGGGTATATTAGTCATATAAATTCGTTCCAAGACCGACGTGAAACACATTCGCTACATATTATAGCTATATGTATATATTTTTGTTTCTATATATATATGTATATATTTACCGAAATATCTAATACATAAATGTGAATTTAATGAACGCGTGCCAGTGCGCTAGTTTGCATAATTCTTCGAATTAAATAAAAATTCGCATGTTTCTTGCGACGGGCCAAAGGGGGAGGGGGAGGGGGTGGGCACCTAGGTTATAAATAAAAATCTCAACGACCGTTTTGTTTCGCCCCGGTACACGTGCGAGCTTGCGCACACGAGCGAATTTTCTTCTTTTTGTAACGTTTTTTATCGACAAAAAAAAATTCGACGAAAGAATTCGGCTCCACTCGCCCATTATTAATCGAAGCTTCGAAGAGTTTCGGATAACTGAAACGTCCTCTCTACGGAAATATTTTTCGATTCGCCGGGGGCTAAAAGGGGATGAAAAAAATTTCAGCGGTCAACGGGCGGAACGAGAAAGAGAGGGAGAGCTGCGAGTATTGCGTGAAGAAGGGAGAAGAGTGGGGCAGGATGGAACGTTATTATTATTATTTTTTTTTTAAATTGTCACTAATTTTTCAATTATTGTTAAGAAATCGATTTTGTCGATTCGAATCAAAGAATTTTCCCGATCGATTTTTTCCTCGCATTAAATACAAAGTTTAATTATTAAATTATTTTTTTAATCATTAGGTAATGGTCCATTTTACCCCGATTTTTGTCACACGTGAAAAAGCTTATGTGTTCAGGAGGGCGCGAATGAGAAAAGCGAGAAACCGCCAGAGGGCGCGTATGTGACGAGTTCTAAGCGATCGTTCCGAATTTTAATCAACCGATCTCCAACCCCCCTCCCCCATTCTCGTATTCCAACCCTAACAGCCTCGTTGCCGATCCGTTATAACGCGAAAACAAGCCTCGCGGGCTCTTCGAGTTTTACGCTTCCCCACCTGAACACTCGGACACCACTTCCTCTCCTCGAAATTCTTTCGGTTAATTACGCAGATTTCCAATGGATCATGGCCCTCGCGGAATTTTTACGACTGGCACCCTCTCTCGCTCTCCTTCACTATCTCGCCCCTCTTTTCGTGCTTTGAGAGGAATTGGGGCGCCAATTTGTGTATTCCGGCATGAAAATATTGGCGGATATGTGAAATTCATAAATCGAAGGCTTATATCTGTCAGTGCGAGTGTGCGTATATAGTTATAGCTTGTATCTCATAGACGTCGATTTTTCGTAACGCAATATGGCCCAAAAATGCATCCCCGCCGCTTCGTCTGCATTCTCAATCGGCTATCGGAGATTCGATTGATTTATGGGACGCAAAAAATGCAAAAAATTGCATACGGAATAACAATTAAACTTATTGGGGAAGGAATTTTTCGTTCTAGGTACAACTTCATTTGATAGCGGAATTAATTTTGTTAATTGGTTCAATTTTTCATTAATTGGCGCCAATCGTAAATTCAATTAGCGTCGATAATTATTAATTAACTAATGTGAAATAAATAGCGAGGAGCCGCAAAAAAGATAACACATTTCATGGGTCGCAATAGGACGCAATAAATGCAAAAATTGCATATGGAATAACAATAAAACTTATTGGGGAAGGAATTTTTGGTTTTAGGTACAACTTCATTTGATAGCGGAATTAATTTTATTAATTGGCTCAATTTTTCGTTAATTAACGCCAATCGTAAATTCAATTAGCGTCGATAATTATTAATTAACTAATGTAAAATAAATAGTGAGCAGCCTAAAAAAAAAATAAAACGTTTCATGTGTCGCATTGGGATGCAAACAAAAAATTGCATACGGAATAACAATAAAACTTATGGGGGAAGGAATTTTTGGTTTTAGGTACAACTTCATTGATAGCGGAATTAATTTTGTTAATTGGTTCAATTTTGCTTTAATTAACGCCAATCGTAATTTCAATTAACGTCGATAATTATTAAATAACTAATGTAAAATAAATAGCGAGGAGCCGCAAAAAAAGATTAAACGTTTCATGGGTCAGCGACAGTTGAGAAAAATTCGTCGTAAGAATTTTAACGCTATAAATAATTCAATTCTCGTTCGAAGGGAGGAAGAGCGGAAGAAAAAAATAAAAAGATACGAAAACTCGGCCACCCTACTCCTCCCCTGTGGTAGTATAAGGGATGATGTGGCATGTCGGACCACGTTTCAAGGGTTGCGAGCTTTAAGAATCTAATCTTTTCGCCAAAAAGGGGTTTTCGCAAGAATAACGAGTGAACTCGGGCAGCCTCGAGAAATGAGAAAGAGAGAGACGGAAGATGAGAGATTTTCTCGCCTGCCACCTGAACCACTCGGGAAAATTCACGGTTGAAAACGAGAGTAGAATTTTCCTGACACACCCTTAAATACTTAATTCCATTCTCTCTTAATTGGACAGTTTTATTAAGGGATGCATATTTCAGATGGCTTTTTTATTATGTCTATTGGGAGTTTGCCCATAGTTATCCCACTCTTTCTTTTTTTGCAGATTTCCTTCCATCTCGATCTCTCTATCTCTCTCAACTGAAAGAGTTGGGGCTCAGGGGTTGGCAGGGGCTTAAAAAAATTAGATTTCAACCCTTCGGAAAATATTAGCACACCGCGAGACGGAGAATGAGTATAAAAGTGGTGAGATTTCGCGATGACGAAAGAGAGAGAAAGAAAGATTGAAAAACAGGAAAAGAGTGAGGGAGAAAAGAAATTTCAACCCTCTCACGCAATGCGTTTTTCGACCGGGATTAAGAGCACCAAAGTGTTATTTCTTCGGGGTTGAAAGACCGAGAGATTGTCTCTCGTCGCTTCCTCAGTTTTATTTTTATTTTCACTTTTTTTATTATTATTATTATTATTTAGTTTACAGAGACAGTAAAGCCTGGTTAGCCCGACCCTTGCACGAATCGGAACACCGTTTTAATTTTTTTCATCCCTTATTCGATGATTTTTATTTTTATTGAATCGAACTTTGAATTTTGTTCGAAAAATTTTAAATAAAAAAAATGCGAATCGCGTAAAACATTGAATCAAAAAAGAAAATTATGTATTCATGTCACAGGGTGAATGAAATTGGAAGAAGATGAAGAATCAGAAGGAGAAAGGGTGAGTGCCGTATAAATTTTAATAAACCTCATTCGAGCGAACCCTTTGAGCCGGCTCGAAATTGAACGAATTAAAAGTTTGTCTCGTTTTCTGGGCGTGTTACACACGTTAAGCGGACTTTTTAGTGGTCTCGCGGTTGACATTTCAACTCGGGGTCTCTACGATCTCGCGGAATAGCCGAACTTTCGTCGTTTACCTGGGCTCCCACACTTTTCTCGTTCGCGCGAGTGCGTCGAGCAAAAAATTCCGAGAGAAACTTTTCAAAATATCATTTTTTTTTCCACAAACCTCGTTCCCTCAATTATTCGTGCGTCCTGATGAAAGGACCTTGAAAACTAACGCGACAAAAATCAAATTAAATCGTTCGAATCGTTAGAGCAAAAAAAATCATAACTTTTAAAAATATTTTTTAATTTTTTAAAAATAGTTTTTTTTTAAATATTTCTTTATTTTTCAAAATAATACGAAAAGTTTATTCACCATCCCAATACTCATCGCACAAAAGAAATTATTTCACCTTCGTATTATAACTTAAACTACCCTTCACGTGTCTCGTTCGCAAGAGATATTCGAGGAGGAACGCCAAAGGGTTGAGAACTGGCGAGGGGGATGAAAAGTGAGAAAAATCAGATCAAATCATTCGAATCATTGGCATAAAGAAAAATCATAACTTTTTTTTTTAATTTTCTATTTTCCCAAAATATGTTTTCATTTTTTCAAAATATTTTTGTATTTTTCAAAACAAAACGAAAGATTTACTGACATTCCCGATACTCGTCGCACAAAAGAAATTATTTCACCTTCGTCGTATTATAACTTAAACTACCCTGCACGTGTCTCGTTCGCAAGAGATATTCGAGGAGGAACGCAAGAGGGGTGAGAGGTGGTGAGGGGGTGAAAAGTGAGCAAGTAGGATCGAGAGTTGTTCCGCGGAGAAACTTGGTACAAGTCTCGGTAACGTGTTCTCGTTAAGGGCGGTAGAAACAATTCCGAACCCTGTTCTCGAGTGCATAGCCCGGAACGCCACATAGCGAGCAGACTACGTGAAATTCGGTCTTCTCTTTCCTTGTGTACAGACCGTAGGAGAGAGAGTATAACCGAGTAAGATTTCAATTAAAACAACCCCCCGGCTCGCAGGGGGATTAGCAGTACGAATCCTTACCGTTCTCTCTCCAACCCCCCACCCCCCCTGACCCCCCTTTCACCCCTATACGTATGATGCTCGACTGTATCGTTCATATATACAATATATATATATATATATATATATATATATATTATATTATATACGAAGAAAGCCCCAGTTATGACGCGGCATAAATATCAATGTAAATTGCCCCGAGCTCACGTCCTTATATACATATGTATGCTTTCTTACATACATAAGGAATACATAAGGACACGAGCCGAGGCAATTTTCATCTATACCAAGTAGACTCGGGGAATACGGACCGCCAAAATATTTCTCCCTACAATTCCTGTTAACCGTAATAAAATCGTTTTTGGTTGCATTTTTCTTAATTGTATTGTTATCAATTTCCTCATTTCAGTTTATTTTTTAAAATTCTTTTTTGTCAATTCTGTGGGCGGTAAATTTGGAAGATTATTATAAACAATGAAAAATTTTGATTTGAAAGAATGCTCGATTTTGCGGAAAATATGTAAATTGAATCGATGAATTTTGGTTGTTTTTTTTTTCTACTCGGGTTGGAAAATTGTTAGGTACATTTTAACAAGCCTGGGCCATATTTCCCGTTTTCAACCTTGTATATAGGGGGATTGCGTTACATAGACGAGATGCCCGGGAGAATCTCAGGAAAACTTTGTCGCGAAAGATGCTTCCTCGCAAATTCCCGAGGTCGCTAAAACAGTCTGCCTTTATTAACGCAATTATAGCCCGATTCTACATTTATGAACTTTAAATTACATCGCTTCAACCGCACCAGAGACATTTACCTTGCTACCAAGACTAGTTTTGCATAGACACTGCGTATAATAATAAAATGTAAGTATACAAAATGTCGTTGCGCGAGTATTTAATTTTCTTTGAACTTGGCGAAAATTTTGCTTTTACGAAGATGGACGTAAAGGCTGCGATCGTTCGACCTTTTTGGCCTGTGGAAAAGGACAGGCTGTCATCGACAGAAGACACGTTAATTATTATCAAGGAAGCCAGTCTCTCTCTCTCTCTCTCTCTCTCTCTCTCTCTCTCTCTCTCTCTCTCTCTCTCTCTCTCTCTCTCTCTCTCTCTCTCTCTCTCTCTCTCTCTCTCTGTTCGTAACTTTGCTTTATCACGAGGGAGAAATAATACGGTAGAAACGCTTGCCTTTTCGATATATCACATTTTATACATATACACACGAGTATTTCTGCCGGTAGGCGTACCAGAGAGACTCGAAGAGAATCATACTCGGAAATCATAATTAACAAAATTATACCGGGGTAACTCGATATGTTCGAGCTTGTAGTAACGTCGACGTTGTGTAGGACGTATAGTCGAGGGGGAAGTGCGCAGAGGGCTTCGATCCGGTATCGAGGGGTAGGGTGACTTACATCTAAGAAGGAAGGGTTGCTAAAACTCGCCATTCTCTCTATAACAGCCCGGACTCGCTGTAGTAATCGTGCGATATACACGCACACATACATATGTATATATATATATATGCCAAACGAATGCCAAAAATTTAACAGGCATCAAGGCACCCCCTTATACCCAACCTTGTACACATGGGGTGAGAATCGCGTTTGCTTTATTTAAAAGGTTTTAATTACAGTCTCGGTACTTCAATTTATTCACAGACTATTTTTGGTCAATAATAACGTGTCTAATTGTTCAGGTAGATCGATTCATCGTTTTTCCAAGCTTTAAACCGATTGGGACAACAATAATCATAATAATAATAATATTGCTATTATTATTTATTATTATATGATATATAATATTAGTAATATTATTATTATATATTATATAATAATAATATTATATATTATATAATAATAATAATAATAGAATGATAATATATAATAATATATATTCTATAATATATTTTCATCTAATATATAATTATTATTATTATATTATCATATAATAAAATAATATATTATATATGATATATATTATATAATATATATTAATATATATTATTTTATTATATAATAATATTATAATAATTATATATGATATATTATATATCATATATATTATATAATACATAATATATATCATATAATATATATTAATATATATTATTTTATTATATAATAATATAATAATAATTACCTATTATATATTAGATAAAGATATATAATGATATATTATGTAATAATATATAATAATAATAATGAAATAATGAAATGATACTATATAATGATAATAACAATAATAATAGAAAGACTTAATTTAAGATTGGAAAAAAAAATCGAAAGATGTTTGAAAAAAAAGAAATGGAACGATCGACCCGGTGGAATATTACGAAAGAGTAAAATATGTGCGGGAGCTACGAAGTTGAAGAAAAAAAAACAAATGAGAGAATACAGGCGCACCCGGATACACACGCACAAATACAGACGAGAGAATAGAACGCGTCGAGAGCCAAGAGGGCGTTAACTCAACTTTAATGGAGATCATAGATACAACGTTTTCTTACACTGGCGGACGTTGAAAGAGAAATATCTCTTTGACGGATTACGCCCAAATCGTATCTATCTCTTTTGGATACGCGCGAGCGTCATCGTTGCGTCGAGAAAAAAGGCTGTGAACTACCTGGGAGAAAAGTTGCCAAGGGGCGCCTCGTCTTGATGCACTTATATATATATATATATAGGAAGGCAAAGAATGACGCCTAACCCCGAAGCTAAGTGTTATAATACCCAAAAGACCCTTCTCCAGCTTGGCCAGACGGATTTTACGCGGTAGCATCGACGGATCATTCTCGCCCCGTGCCCTTTACCATTCTCGAGAGTCCCGGCTCGAGACTCTTCTCTTCTTTCTCCCTTTTTATTCTTCCTCTTTCCTCGAATTGAAAGATCTCGAAACGATTTTTGTCTCGGGTGTTACTCCTGACGCGCAGGGGTTATCGATATAGCACGATCTTCGCACAATGGCAAACAAAAGTTCACGATGAGATCGTTCGATCTTTGATACAGTTTGATAACAACGGATTTTTTATTATTTTTTTTTCGTTGGGAAATCGTCTACTTGTCATTTAAGAATTATTTTCGTTCGTTTACGATTGTTTTCTGATTTGTTTTAAAGGGAAAATATGAGTTTGTTATTGTGAAAATCGTTGTTTTTTAGTAAAAGACAATTTTACGATTGGATCGAGGAAATTATTTTGAAGTTTGATACACCGATTACCGTTCTTTCTTGCCTCGTTTCTTTTATTCGCGGACGATGAGCATCCAGCCGTGAACGGGAAATTTGTCGCGCGCCCCTCGAACACGCGAAGCGAGCCGGAGAAAAGGGGAAAAAAAAGATTGTCGGAGAGGCGAAAAGCGAGAAAAGGGCGAAAAGAGAGAGCTCAACAAGTCGAATAAAAAGCTCATAAATAAAGAGGAGGAAAAAAATCCCGGTCTTTTCCCCGACTGGGAAGCTGGGTGTGTTATATTCGACGCTACACGCCGCTGCTTTCCGGGGAGAGCTTTTTCCTGCGGAAGCTCTCTCGGCTTTCTCTCACCCTTCGTACTACTGTATAACTGTCTATATTTACTATATATACACATATATGTATATAGCGACATTGCTGGGTCTGCCCTTGCTATGGTGCCACCCCAAATCCACCCCCCCTCCCCCCACCACCACCCCTCTAACGCGTTTCTGCGAATGTCCCCGCGGACACCTGTTGCTCTCTCGAATTCTGCCCGCAGCGCGTACACGGTTCGGCATTCGAATCGTCGACGCATATAACTCTCTCTATAAAATCCTCGCGGTGACATCAACCCGTGGGCTAAAACAGGAAAATTCATTTCTGTTCAGGAAAGCACTATTTTGTTTTTGTAATTGTTGTTATTTTAATTTATCTGCCATAAAATTTTATAATTTTGAAGAATAAAATTATTTTAGTTTTTATTGACATTTGATAAATTCTTTTAAGATTGATTTCAATCAATTTTCTGTATTATTGTACTTTTGAAAAATCATTCCTGTCCAGGAAAGCACTATTTTTTTTTGTAATTGTTGTTATCTTAATTTATCTGCCATAAAATTGTACAATTTGGAAGAATAAAATTATTTTTGTTTTTATTGAAATTTGATAAATTCTTTTAAGATTGATTTCAATCAATTTTCTGTATTATTGCGCTTTTGAAAAATCATTTCTGCCTAGGAAAGCACAGTTCTTTTTGTAATTGTTATTATTTTAATTTATCTGCCGTAAAATTTTATAATTTGAGAGAGTAAAATTATTTTAGTATTTATTAAAATTTGATAAATTTCTTTAAAATTGATTTCAATCAATTTTCTATATTATTGTGTTTTTGAAAAATCATTTCTGTCCAGGAAAGCACAATTTTGTTTGTAATTGTAATTATCTTAATTTATCTGCCAAAAAATTGTATAATTTAGAAGAATAAAATTATTTTCTTAATTAAATTTTATTTTAAGATTGATTCCAATCAATTTTCTGTATTATAGCGCTTTTTGCCATTAACATCGATAACGTATCGATTAACGATAAAAAATTAATCAAGACCAGAATGCGGGGGTTGTTTATGAATAATTTTCAGTGTCATCAGCAATCGCGTATAGGAAAATACGAGGGAGCGAGCGAGAATGCGTGAGTAATGTTTCTTCGTTTGACAGAGCGACAGAGCGATCGGGAATTTTCCTTCGTGGGGCTTTTTAGATGCTTTTTCCGGGACAGTGGATATCTCTCGTGGGTGCGCTTCGGTTCTCGAAGAGCAACGGCGGGCACGGAACTCCGACTCTTCGGCTCATCTCGCTTTTGCGCGCTCCCTCTTTTCCATTCTACCTACTCGTCGTTCTGTGGCAAAGGAGACGAAGAAACTTACGGAGGGTTTCACGCTGGAGTGTACAGGCCCGTGACATATCTACGCTACGAAAATTCTCTCGGTCGCACCCTCAAACCCCTTTTTTACCCGTTGCCGCGCGTTTATATAACGCTGCAGCAGCTCATCACGCGACATTACACGGAGCTTTGAGTCTCCGACACGCCACCGCGAAATCCTCTCTCAACTCATTCGTGAAAACGATTTCCAGCCCTTTCTCAAGTTTCTTTATCTGTTTCACGCTCGTTCAACGATATCTCACCAGGTAATTCTAATAATATTGAGATTATTGTATTTAAAAATAAACGAGAGACGAATGAAATTTACTTATCAATCGCAATGTCCAATTTTTCAAAAATTCCATCGGCAAAGTAATTTTTTTTGTGACATTAATTTTTTTGCTCAATAAAAAGACTACAAAATTTATTTATCTCCAAGGTCATCCATCAGGATGAACGCGTATGCGGACTTTACAACCTGAAAATTGCCAAAACGAGAATTTATTCGTACGCGAAATATGCGAAGCATTTTATTTCCAATATCTTCCCCACGAATCGTCGGATATTTCAATCCAGATGGTCATATATACGTAGGGGTGAGACGTACCGTGGCTCGGTCAACCCCTCGGTCAGACCAACAAATTGAATCCAATAGCTTTCGTTATGGGCAAAAGCCTCGAGGACTTAGATCAGACGCAATACCAAAAAAAGCTCGTTGATCGATTTTTTTCATCCCCATCGATTTCATAAAACGCTTGTAAATTCGAAAATGTCGCATACATCAGGAATATCGCGCGTTTATTCCAACTTTTTCCTAATTTGTCAGCCCAAAAATGAAAAATCCGTATTTCTACGTTTTTTTACTTTCAAATTTTATTCCACAACGAGGAGAATAATTCGTTTTTTTCCATTCCTTTCATTCAATTGCCATTGAAGTACATTTTATAAACGCTCGAAAGATCTTAAAGAATAAGAAGAAGAAGAAGAAGAAGAAGAAAGAAAAATAATACATACAGAATAACCGAGAGCGAAAAAGGTTTTCGACGAAGTGATGCGAGACTCTCGCGGGGCCAGGGTCCTCGATTACAACTTTTTATTGCATTTCCATTCCATTTCTCGGGCATGAAAGAAACACGGATATCTCGGAGCGAGTACCAAAACGTCGAGAGAAGGGGATGAAATTGAAACGAATGCGTTTTAAACGCGATTACGAGAGAGAAAGAGCGAGAATTTTTTCTTTCCTCTTCCTCTTTATTTTCTTTTTTCCCGTCGGAAGGGAAAAGTCGTCGTCGTCGTCGACACTCACGGCATCTCCGTAGCTCGCGGGCGAGAATCGCGCCTCTGTTAAATTTCAATTTAAACGTTCATGCATTTTTCCTAACGGAGTTCTTTTTTTTTCTACGCTCGAGGCGCAAACCCGGTCACATCCACTTGGCGCAAAAATATATAAAAATATATTTCATTTGGCAAAAAAAAAATAAAAAAAATTGTATATTGGCAATTGAAATAAATAAATGAAAAATGGGATATAATTGTTTCTTATTTTCCGTCGGAATTTACTATTTTCACGGCATTAGTTTATTTCGTTTTAATTTTTAAACGCAGTTTCGCGAAGGCCAACTCCCGCGATGCACTTACGTACGTGGACGCGATAGACTCGCGTTTATGCACCTGTCCGACGCGCGAGCTCGAGATGCCGTAAAAATCATTCAAAGACTTTACGACTCGTGAATAATAAATTAGCCAGCACTTCCTGACGGGGACAAGAAAATAACGAACAAACTCGCAGTTCTATACGGAACGCCGGCCTAACCTCCCTTACACTTGTACGAGTATTTATCTATTAACACAGACTGTATATTTTTAGTCAATATGACTCGACGTTACGAGAAACGATATGAAATTTTCCAACCGCTCGATTTCTCATCGCCTCTATTATGCATGCGAGTTTCACAGAAGTACGAGTATAATTACGATATAACCGTTCGACAGTCGCAAGTACAATTTCCAGGTTCGTTGGAAAACAGTTTAAAAAATCTATTAAAATGAACATAAAAATATTTTTTTTCGACTTAATTTGATTCTATTATTTCCGTAATATTATTGTCATTGGTCAACTGGTTAATATTTAAATGGGCATTCAAATAGATTTTTCGATTAAAGAATGCATTTTTTAATTATTTTTTTAACAATCTTAACTTAATTTTACTATTTCAGTTTCAGGATTGTCATTAATTGATTAATATTTTGAATGGACATTCAAATTAGATTTTTCGATTAAAAAATGCATTTTTAAATTATTTTTTGAACTATCTTACCTTAATTCTAATATTTCAGTTTCAGGATTGTCATTAATTGATTAATATTTTGAATGGACATTCAAATTTCACTTTTCGATTAAAAAATGCATTATTTTAATTACTTTTTGAACTATCTTAACTTAATTCTGCTATTTCAGTTTCATGATTGTCATTAATTGATTAACATTTTGAATGACCATTCAAATTTCATTTTTCGATTAACAAATGCATTATTTTAATTACTTTTTGAACTATCTTAACTTAATTCTACTATTTCAATTAGATTATTGCCATTAACTGGTTACTATTTTGAATGATCATTCCAATTTCGTTTTTCGATAAAAAAAAATGCATTATTTTAATTATTTTTTGAACTATCTTAACTTAATTCTACTATTTCAGTTACATTATTGCCATTAACTGGTTACTATTTTGAATGAACATTCAAATTTAATTTTTCGATAAAAAAAATGCATTATTCTAATTATTTTGTGAACTATGGTCGGGCATGCAGTCTCGATTACTATAGCGCCACCAGACGAGGCAAAATGCATACACAGAAACACTCGCACACGCACGATGTCTCTCTGATACATCTGCCTTGGGCGTCACCGAGCCTTATATCTTTCCTGCTACAAACAAATTGCGTTGCCCCCGCGTTATCTCATAGTCCACTTCCGGTGTGTGGTATGGCGAGTCCCTCTTTTACTCTTGTTCTCTCCTTCTCACTCTCGAGCCCTTTTACCACCATTGCCAGTCCACAAGCGCATTTTATATACACTGTTGTATTAAGCAGGCATCGCATAAGCCTGATACTATAGATATATCTATATGTATGCGTGTATGCAGTTTGCTGCGGAGATTAACGCAATAAATAATAGCGTGACGCGTGAACCACCGCGTTTTCCGTTTCTTCGGGACACATCCTCAAACCCTTAACCGCCAGTCTTCCAATTCAAAGACCTTCCTCATCGTATCGTCCGCATAAAAAAACTTACCACTCCGCAACTTTAATTCTCACTATTTTTAATCGATAAAGTGAATTTTTCAAAACAATTCTAACGATTCAAAATTTTTGCCAATCCTCGTATTAAAAGTAAAATACAGACAATCGTAAACATTAAAAAATAAAATCATTAAATCGTCCGCATAAAAAAACTTATCACTCCGCGACTTTAATTCTCACTATTTTTAATCGATAAAGTGAATTTTTCATAACAATTCTATCGGTTCAAAATTTTTTCCAATTCTCGTATTGAAAGTAAAATACAGACAATCGTAAACATTAAAAAATAAAATCATTAAATCGTCCGAATAAATTACTAGTTTGATTTTACTAAATAAAAATCTTGCATCGCGATCCTCGTAATTTAAATTTTTTGTTTTTTTCCCGCAAATTCCTAGATCGTTAAAAATTGCATTGTTGGCACGAGACATTACGAGCGACAGGCACAACTAGTCGCTGTAACGTGTTTTTCGCAACGAGAGGCACACATCTCATAAATAGAGGTCTATACCGTTGGTACCCTAAGCACGCTTTATTATAGTGCGCAGGGCGGCATCGTCGCTCGTCTCAAAGCAGAATCACTCTTGCCATATCCGATGCCTCTGCGTCTGTTTTTTTCTCCTCGTTTCTTTCGCCCCCTTCCCACAGTAGCTGTACCGTATAAGGAGACATAATCGCTCGGCGGGTGTCATTTCGCATTTAAAAAAGGTGCCCAATTTCTCACCCCCGTTTCGTCACGACGGGAGGCCGTTTTTTCCACGTGGAGCCGCCACGATCGTCGTCGTGTTTGCACGAATCGTCGCGTAACAGTCGAAAGTTCCCGATGCAATGGGCGCTTCTCTAAGGGCGGATAAACCGACAGAGGCCACTAACCTCTCCCTCTCTCTCTCCCTCTTTCTCGCTTTCTATGTATACATATATATGCGAGAGCTGTATATACGTGCGAGAGCTACTCATTTTCTCTTTCTGTATCGGACGAATCTCTCACGCCCCGATAATCGCACTAAATGGGTCGTCGGATTTTACGCATCCCCGAATTATTTGTATCATAGAGACCTAGAGGGGTAGAGGGATGCTCCGAGTGAAACGTGGCGAGGGCAAGTCGAGAGACGAAGAAAGAGCCAATATAGTGAATTCTACAGGGTGAGTAGCTGAAAAACATCCCGCAGTTTTTATACAAATAATAATAACAATAATAACAATACAAAATCTATTTTTAAAAAATGATAAATATTATTTAACGAAATGTTGTATTAATTTTTGTTTTTTAACTGAAAATTCGCAAATATCGTTGCATCAGGGCTAATTGGAAAGCGTTCGTGATCGACAAGAAGAATATAATCCGTGATAAATCATCGAACAATTGAGCGGTAGTTTTCACGTCGGGATAAAGATCGTTTCGCCTCACGTCTGATGCAATAAGACTCAAAGTTATCGATTCCAATCGAACTTCACCAACCAGTTATAGATCTCTCCCTTCCTCCCTTTCCCTCCCACACGTGGAATATATATATATATATATATATATATATATATATATATATATATATATATATATATATATATATATCTGTATCGATATCTGAGATAAAATATGGTACACATTCTCTCAATCACTCGATCATTATATAGCCCGAGATGTCTAATACTCGGGAATCACGATTGCGAGCTTGGGTCCACGATCATAGGCGAATCGAATGAACGATATAAACGAGAGAAAGAGAGAGACGAGAGACGAGACTCTCTATATTTTCTCTGACTCTCTCACTTTTCTGCGATGCTGTGTGAGATGTGGCCGCAGGTATATCAACCATTACTGGTCGGTGGTTCCCCGTAGGATTATTTACGGTTACCATAACTTCCAACGTTCTATCGCACTTAAGGCCTTAAGAGCCTCTCGCCGTGTCTCGGCTCTCGCTGGTCCGATCTCTCTCTGGGCGATCCACCTCCTCTCTCCCTCCCACTGGTCAGTGTAAAACGTTTTGTATCCTCCCGCCCCACCCGCCGCGATTCTCAAACGGAAAATAGAGCCAAGCAAAACACGTGTAACGACGAACGATTTATACGTACGAACGACTCCGTACAAGGCTTCGAGTCGCGCTTGGGTATGCTTTTTCTCTGGTTGCGATGTGTCCATATGGTCTATGGGTATGGGAGAGAGAATCGTTCGGTAATGACCTACCGGGCGTTTTGTTAGACAGTTTTCTGGGACGCGACGGTTGTCCGAGATGGGAAACGTACCCGAGAGGTTACCATGAACACTCGAGCATCGAAGATCGAAAATGGTTAAGTTTGTTAACGGTAAGATTGGAAATTTTTGAAAAATTCCAATTTTTTTGGACCAGTTGGAAAAAGAATTCAATTTTATTTATCTTTTCGAAGTGATCGATTTTTTCGTTCTATTGAATAAATTAAATGATTATTGTTGCATGCAATTGATATAAAAATGAGCGGCAAAGTACTAAACTACTGGGAAGATGGCGCAAAAATGATTAAGTTTGTTAATGATAAGATTGGAAATTTTTGAGAAATTTTAATTTTTTTCGATAAGTTGAAAACAGTTTCAATTTTCTTATCTCTTCAAAGTATTCGATTTTTATCGGTTTATTGTTTAAACTAAATGATTATTGTTGCATACGATCGATCGAAAAATTTGAAAGGTATTCACAAAATGGTTGTCTGAGCGGTAAAGTATTAAACTACTGAGAAGATGGCGTAAAAATGATTAAGTTTGTTAACGATAAGATTGCGAATTTTTTAATTTTTGGTACATTTTAATTTTTTTATAACAAGTTGAAAATAGTTTAAATTTTCTTATCTCTTCAAACTGTTCGATTTTTATCGTTTTATTGTTTAAACTAAATGATTATTGTTGCATACGATCGATCGAAAATTTTTTAAAGGTATTCACAATATGGTTGTCTGAGCGGTGAAGTATTAAACTACTGGGAAGATGGCGCGCGTTTGTAAAATTGAACCTTCGCTCCATCTCTCTCTCTCCCTCTCCTGGACGAATAACCATTAATACAATATATCATACGTGCCGCGAATGCGCCGGACGGTAATTCGCACCCATACATAATGCATAATATATATAACACAGCGAGAGGAACGCGCAAACATAAGAGAGAGAGAGAGAGAGAGAGAGAGAGTGAGAGAAAGTACACACGACAGTCCGAGCAATATCGTTCCCCGTTGACATGCGATTCCGGTGTCCGATGTACGCGCCTCCCTTATGTTGCACCGTTGACAAACAGGTTTCCCACATGCATGTCTCGTTACGAGAGCGTCGACGTGCCTCCCTTCTCCTCTCCCTCGTTCATTCTTTCTCTCTCACTCTCTCTCTCTCTCTCTCTCTCTCTCTGCACTTGCAAATTCGTACGAGTTTTCCACGTTTCGCACTCGCGCGCCATAGAAAGTGAGTAGGAGGATAATGATACACTCGCGAAGACGATGAAAAAAAAAAAGCAACGAGACAGACTTATAATCGAAGTTAAAGAAATTTATAAGACGCTCGATGATAAAAAGAAAAAAAAAGACAAAAATGAGAAAACAGTCTTCGTTCCAATGTCATAAGATAGAATGTTGCAAGGAGATAATTATAAATGAATAATGCATTATTATTTGAAACGGATAATAATTTTTTCCACTGTCATTTATTATCAATTTCAATTTCTTTTTTTTTGCTTCGATGTGATAGACGTTGAAACCTATAAAATTATTCTGAGGAAAAAGAAAAAAACGAGATAGTAAAGAGGAAAAGAATTTTCGTTTTTTTTTGCCGCAAACTTCTTCGCGCACTCGTGACATTGGGTGAGATAGACAGTTTGTGAGAAGGAAACGAACGAGATAAAAGAGGAAAGGAGAGGTCGGTTGCGTACGGGCGGTTAATGTAATCGCTAATTACGGGGTAACAATCGTCCCGGTGCTGCGGGACAGGAAGGTGAAGAAGGAAGAAAAAAAATGCATTCGCGAGATCACGAGCAGTGCTATACGCGGTAAATACGAATGCGCGTTGTTAAATTGCTCGCGGGACGTTAGAGGACGTCAGCCTATATATATATATATATATATATATATATAGCCTGACGACCTCTAACGTCCGCGAGCAATTTAATAATAATATTATAAAATATATAATATAACATTATATATTATATATTATATAATATATTTATTATATTATATTAATATCATAATTATTATAGCTGTATGTAATGTATATAATATATATAACATAAATATAATATAATATATAATAAATAAATTGCTGAAATATTAATATTATTAAATAATATTAATATAATGATAAATAATAATATTATAAAATATATAACAAATATATATATAAGGTTATATATATTATCTAATATATAATATTATATATCATATATTTATTATATTATATTGATATCACAATTATTATAACTATATATAATGTATATAATAGATATAATATAAATATAATATAATAATAATAATAATATTTATATACATGTATATATACATATATATATATATATATATATATATACACATATATGTACACGTAGCAAGTATCTAGCGGATAGGAGCGTTGTTTTCCACAGAATTCTACGATACTTAATTTTTCTGCGCGATGCAAAAGACGTATACACCTTTGCACACATTCGTAAAGGTGCACTTTATACTTAGCGTACACCATACCCGGTACTTAACGCGAAGATGCGTAGACGTATAAAGAAGGCACACTGTACTAAAATACAACGCGAGAGATATCTGAGAAAGAACGGAAAGAGTCTTCGGGCTTTAGTCGTGTGCAGATATACCTATATATATATGTGTGTGTGTGTGTGTGTATGAAAGCTCAAGATTCTTATATGCATATAAAAGATATATGTATATATATTTAATATATACGTTTGTATCACATAGTACGGTCTTAAGGATATTCAACTCTCGCAAAGAGAAAATTTATAGCCGTTCTCCCTCCGTACGAGAATAAAGTCTTGTGTTGTTACTGATATATTTATCATTTGTCTCTCGTAATTTGAATGGATAAACGAGTAGGAAAGAAATGGTGGGAGGGGTGAAAGAGCGAAGCAATTAGCATCAATGAAATTAATCTCGATCGCTCGCCGTTACGGTGGGAATAAAATAGTTTTAATCGTTTTTGCACGAAGTTTGTGTTTCTTTTTTCTTTTTTTTACGTTATTTCGCACAATTACTGTCTTGAAACGATCCGATTTATTACCATTCCATGAAAATATTGTGTATTGACAAACATAGAAAATTGGAATAGTTTTTACGGTGAGAATAAAATAGTTTTAATCATTTTTGTACAAAATTCTGTGTTTCTTTTTTTCTGTTTTTTTACGTTATTTCGCACAATTACTGTCTTGAAACGATCCGATTAATTATCATTCCATGAAAATATTGTGTATTGACAAACATAGAAAATTGGAATAGTTTTTACGGTGAGAATAAAATAGTTTTAATCATTTTTGTACAAAGTTTTGTGTTTCTTTTTTCTTTTTTTCACGTTATTTTGCACAGTTACTGTCTTGAAACGATCCGATTTATTATCATTCGATGAAAATATTGTATATTGATAAATGTAGAAAATAGTTTTTACGGTGAGAATAAAATAGTTTAAATTATTTTTATACAAAATTTTGTGTTTCTTTGTTCTATTTTTTACATTATTTCGCACAATTACTGTCTT